>QANZ01028719.1:5782-70402 GCA_003254925.1 Chamaecrista fasciculata | reverse complement strand
ATTCGCGAATACGATAAGTCACCGATCAAAACTAGGTAAACATCATTTCCTACTTAGTATAAACATAGTTAGTGGATCCTGGAAGGAATCACAGAGTTAGCTTTTAGTTTTATTTGCGTTTTAGTCCAAAATTTTTAAATTTCTTCCGCTGCGCTCCCTCTGTGTTTTCCCAACATGGCGGAGCATGGGGATTCCCTACAAAAACCCAAAAAACGCATATGAGAAAGAGCAACAGCACCACAAATCCAGAAGTATATTTACAAAAGCATAGGAATGTGAAACAACCTAACAAACCTGGCGAGTCAAACTCAGAAGAAGGCAGGAGAATCACAGAAGGAGCAAGAGACATGGGTAGTTCTGTAGAGACCACAGTATGGGGAGGAACGGGGGCCAAGGTAGCCAGAGAAGAACGACCAATCGGAGGGGTCTCAATATCGGATTCCAAAGCGTTGGGAGCAACAGTGGGAGAAGAGGTACCAGAAGAGGCAACATTGGCAGTAGAAGCGGACTTAGTAACACAAGCCTTCTTTGCCAAATCAAGGGGTGAAACAGATTTCCGAGCGTCCATAACCCCAGAATCGCTAGAGGCACTGCACTTCCTCTTTTCGCCTCCCTTCACAGTATTACTAACCCCACGATCGTCGACATGGGGCCGATGATGAGATTTTGAACGACGTTTAGCTTTGTCCCGCACAGAAATACTTCCAGAAGGAGGAGGGTCCCGAGAACGCTTTGATAATTTCAAGGAATGAGAAGCTCCGCGATGCGAACGATTGTGCAGTAGCATCCCCGATGATCCTTCATTTTGAGGCGCCGAGCCTCTTTCAAACCTCTGAGAAGGAAGCGACCGGTCTCTGCTCGAAGGAGGAATGAGCGAAGCCACGCGACCAGCATGATACCCAAAGCCTATACAAAACACAAGTGCGAGGAAGAAAGGGGCAAAGGCAACTAATAAACAGCCATAACATCACAAATACAAGGATGCTAAAAAACAATGAGCGAGGAGCAGAGCGTACCATTCTCCCCGTAAGAAAGATAACTTTCATAACCGCTCGTTCGAGCATTTTGTAGGAGGGTATCGATGGTCTTTAGACTTTCTTCTGAGCAGTTGTCGCGATGAGGACGGTCGAGTTTCCCCCCTGGAATAGTCCAATTCAAAGGAAAGCGATTATTTACTTCATCATCCCTTCACCAAATACGACACCCTTCCCTGGGGACGATAAGGCAAAACTCTCGTTTCCAATTTTTTAGGGAGTCAGCCAAATCGTCCACAAATCTCACACAGTCGGACCCGCGTCCTCGAGCTTGTAAATAGACCCATCCCCCGCTAGCAAATTTAACCAATTGATGAAAAAAGAGAAAAGACTCGATGGTAGGAGTCACATTATGGTGGTAGCAGGCTGATTGAAAGACCCCTAGCATTAACCACCCATTGGGAGCAATCATGGTGGGAGCGGCATGAATATGATCCAGAAGATCCATCTCAAATTCGGTAAAAGGGGGGCAAACCCCAGACCCAGAGGGAAAGATATAAAAGGTGAAGGACTCAGGTGGCCCGTCAAGAACGCTTTCCCCAGAACACATCGGGGAAATTGAAAATGGAAGCCTGTAGTTAGAAGAGAATTGAGAACGAATACAAACCTCGTAGGGACCAAAGATGCGGTCCTTAACCTCGAGAACCTTTTGCAAAGAAATTATACAACTATGCTCTTTGGCAACCATAGAAATGTTAAGATCGGTCTCACCAACAAAAGGAGTGTTATCTCTGTTGGGGCGAAGTTGAATGAGAGAACCAATCGCATGAGCCGAATCGTTCTCATTTCAGGATTGCTCGAGAAGGGAAGTTGATCCACGGAGGTCACATCGTCAAGATCGTGTACAAGAGGTTGCGAGTCAGACATAGTCGAGAAAGGAAACAGAAGAACACAAAGAAGGAAGAGATGAACAATGGTGAGAGAAGTTTGAATCTCAGGAAAGGTAACTGAAGTGAGAAGATACGAAGAAAAAATCGCTAAAAGGCAGAAAGTCCCAGACCCAAAAGAAATTGAGCCTAGAACTTTGGGGACTGCTGATAGAGTATGGCCCAAGAGGCCCATTACTCAGCTACCTAGAAGAACGGACAGAGACGCTTCCCCAAAAGACCGATCAATCAACCATCGGAAAGGGGACCACAGACAAAGTGGAAACACACGAACCTGCCAGCAGCAGGCCTACGTAACTAACCTACCAATGGTAGTGGCCTACGCAGCAGGCCTAGGCAGGACGTTTCATAAGCCAACCCTATAAATAGAAAACCCGCAAGGTAAGAAACACTAATTGACGAATGATATACTGTTACTCTGTCCAAATACTGACTTAAGCGTCGGAGGCTTTTCTGGGGACTAAAACCCCCATTTGAGCTGCTCGTGTAGGAACCAAAAGGAGACGCTCAAGGTCAGAGACGGAATATCATCAATAGTGAAAGTTGATTAACAAAGATTATGGGATGTTGTGGTGGATCTCTTTGTTCACACCACGACTTACGCAGATAATTGGCCAAAAATCGATATCAAAAACGTTAAATCTTGCGGGGATCCATAATTAGAATATAGAATGTAGCTAATTTTGGGTTTTGTCGCTTACGAAATTAATCTACAAGTTTCACTTACTTATTGTTTCATTTCCAAAGCCAGCAAGTGTCAAATTATTATAGTAAGTTGCATTATGATTTTAATCTGCTGTTTCTATTTTATCTACAGTTTCGGTACACAGTTTCTCGACTTAAATAGTGATTTGCACAGCAACTGCTGCCAACCTTAATGATTAATGGCGTGATTTCGAGAGATTAAATAAAAAATAAACAACCAAGCACATCACTGTCGCTTGATAANAATCATAGGTACTATCTACCAAACTTTAGTTTTATGCAAACCTAAGTTATTTCTGTATGAATTAACAATACTGTCTATCAAACTTTGGTTTTGTATTGCTACTAATATTATGTGAAAAGTATTTTAATATCTATGTTATCAATATATGCGTGTTGATATGTACTAAAACGAGAAAACCCGTGCGAAACCCGTGCGAACGCACGGGTCACATACTAGTATATATATATGTTTAGCTTTTATAATATCTATTATTGAATCTTAAAAAAATTGATAAATTTTATGTGTTTTAGAATGAATATATTTTTTTATGATAAAAGATAAAAAACAAATTTCAATAGACAACAATGGCCAAAAAAAAATTCATTAGACAAGCTAATCATAGTATCTCATAAAAATAATTGACTATAGACAAACCACTTTTGGTCCAAAATAAGGCATGACCCATAATAACAGACTCAATTTCTTAGAGCAGTAAAGAAATCAAGACCCTATTATGCTTTAATAAAAGAAATAGTTTGAATATAGAACGAAAAATTCCTATCTAAAATTACTTCTACTGGCAATGAATTAATAGAATTTATATTTTATGATATACAAAATATTTTTATAAGGCAAGCATGTAAAACATACTCATATAATTCTTATAGAATCTTTCATATTCATACTTGAAGAAGAATTATTTAAAAAAATAAAGGAGAAACTTAAAATATTATGAACATGATAGAACTTTTCATAGGATGATTATTATGATAGGTATCAACTATCAACTGAGTATTGGCTTATAAATTACAAGAGACTTAAGTACTTTAAATATTTAAATGACTTTGGCGATTCTTATTTATGATTATGAAAAATAAGTATTAATTAAGATGAATTATTGTTTTCAATTTTGGATGTAATTTTAAATGTTGTATGTTAACTTATCTAGTGATACCTTCTAGATCCTTATCTCTAATTTAGGTGTCTTCTATCAACAAAACTGATGTATATTTAACTAAGTTTGGTTGGTCTAGTGGTTAGCTCACTAGGTCGCTTAAGCAAGGGTCGGGGGTTCGATTCTCGCCTTGTGTATGCAGCAACCAATTGGCCAGCGACAAACCCTTAAATAGAAATCAGATCCGCGGAGGATTAGTCCTTAGTCTATCGGGCTGGGGATACCTTGGACAACAAAAAAGAAACTGATGTATATTTAAAAATACAAAAGAGATTTAAGTAATGTTTGTCACATCATTGTCATATTTTGTTTATAATAGTTATATTACTATTTATACAAAAAAATTGGATAATTTATAAACATAGTGATACGTAATGAGTTACGTACCCTATATGCTCGTTCTGAATCCCTGGTTCTCTCATACTAGAATGGGAATCTTAAGTATCAAGGCCCACAACCTCAAGAAGCCCATTATTTTAAACGATGGGGGGTGCGTGGCACACAAATACTGGAGAAGCAACTTTTGTCTTTGTCATTGACTTATTGTCATTGTCTGTTTTGTACTTTTGTCGTACTCTCTTTATTTATTAATTTATTTATTATTTTGGTAAAATCTTTATATTTATATTTTTATTTAAGGAGAAGAGACAGGAAAGAGAGTTTACGTGAGAGGCAGTCCTAGTGACTATGCCAGTCGTAACTCGTAAGTCGTAAGTAGCTAGTAATGGCATGGATCAACCCCCATCATTAAAGATTCTATTGTATATTATATTCTTTTAAGATGTGAATTCCTGATAAGATGCCCTTTTAGAGGCAAAGCTTAGTCAGTCGGATTCTAACCCTGTTAATTTGGAATAGCACCCCTAGTCCCCTTCACCATCCTCGTTGTTCATCTCACGTGCGTCTTCATCAAATACTTGATCAAATGGAGCACAATATTTTCCTCTCTGTATCGTCCCTTTTTTTTTTTGGTACAGAAGAATCGAGTATTAATAATTTTAGACAAAGCTCATGTATTTTTTTTTGGCCAGAAAAGCTCATGTATTTACCAGCTGTATGGCAGATTTTAACTTGGGCTTTCTGTTCCAACAAAAGGTGATGACTGTCCTCGCCAAATAAAAAAAGTTTAAAAAACAAAGGTGATGATAGTGATTACAATAGGTTAAAGGATATTTTAGTCCTAAATATATGCCTTAATGATTATTTTGGTCTATTATTTTTTAAAATGTTCAAATTAATCTTAAATGTTTATAAAATGTTTCATTTTGGTCCTAAACTATTGAATATGACTTGTTTTAAATTTAAACGTGACGAGTTTAGAGCTACGTGTTGTTCTCGAATAGTACTTTCTCTATCCACTTGGGACCGTCAGCAAATGAGATCAAATCGACCCTAAAAATAGACCGACTGTTTCATGGTCAAACAAGCAAAACTAATCATATATCTCTCGTTTCAAATTCAAATGCGACGAATTTAGAACTACGAGTTCCTCTTAACAAGTCCTTTGAATTTGAAATAAAAGACGAGAAAAATATGACCAAATTCAATAGTTTGGGATCAAAATGAAACATTTTACTAATATTTAAGACCAAAATGAATCATTTTACAAACATTTAGAACCAATTTGAATACTTTGAAACATAATGAACTAAATATTAGGACATATATTTACAACCGATTATTTATACTAATATTATATGTCTGAGGGACTTTCTGGTAGTCGGTAATTTAAAACTATAAAGTAAAATAAATTATTTTAAACATAATATATAAAAATAAATTATTAAAAAAATTAAAATCAAGCCCCCAAAAGCATGTTGTAACTGGTGTGGCAATATCTTGCAAGTTGCAACATAAATCATACTTAAATTTTGACATTTTGATAAATATATCCTTCTATAAGATAAGTCATCTATGTATTCTTATATTTTCTTGCATTGTAATTTTTATTATAGACCAATATTGTTATGAGATCAATTTTTATTAATATATTTATTATTTTAAAATATAATAAAGAAATTTTTTAACTTTTTATTTAATTCTATTTTTTTGATAATTTAAAATTTAATATACATATTTACGTGCCTCTAGTAATATATATGACATAGAACAAACAAAGGTAGAAATTAGTTTTTTTTTTTTTTTTNTTGACAAATAGGTCCCCGAATTTTTCTAACGAGTCAAATAGGTCCCCGAATTTTTCTAATATTTGTCAAATAGGTCCTTCTGTGCATGTTATTCGGGGACCTATTTGAGTAACGTTAGAAAAATTCAAGGACCTATTTGACTCGTTAGAAAAATTCGGGGACCTATTTGTCAATTTCCTAAATTCGGGGACCAATCTGTCAGCGAGCCAATAATCAAAGGACCAATTTGATAGTTTACTCAATGTTATTTCTTTGATTATAATTTTAATATGATGAGTTACATGTATCTGACAAAAAAAAAAGTTACACGTATGCTGTTCTTTCTGACCAAAAAAAAAAAGTTACATGTATGCTTTAACACTGTATATGGAATTTAGTTTTGCTAAATAAATCCATTCTTATGCCAGAAAGGCAGAATACGAATAATTTCCCTTCATTGGAAGGGCCCTGTTTAACATGTATGCAGCATTCAACAACTATTTGCATTTGTTTTAATATCGTAAGAATGTTCTATTTATTACTAAAATATTCTTTAATTATGTTGAATTTTAGAAATCTTACTGATAAAATGAACAAAAATTATATATGCAGTCAACCGAATTTTAAAATTTTCAATAGCAATGGACTGCAAGCGCATTGCCAAAATTTATAATGCTGGAGTAGTCATCAAGCATTTTATGTTTTACATGTTTTAACATGCATGTCATATATCTCTTATCAAATACATAACTACGGCCACTATAGTATTAGGTATCAAGAAACAACCAGCAAGTCAACAAATGAAAAAAAGTAACGCATGCTATCTTCATTATAACCAAAACGTGTATGTGAACAAAGATTAAACAAGAGGCAGGAGGATATTAATCAGAAAGTGGAAGGCAAAATACACATAAGAGAGTTTATTACACAATATTAATAATATACATTAACATCCCCCCTACTACCCCAAGGCTAAGGTCACATTTTCTCGCGGCGCTCCACGCGGACAGTCTCTTCTTCATTCAAAGGTCCCACGTCGTTGAAGGTTTGACCTGCCAATTGATCTGATTTTTTCAGTGTCGCAGCCACCGCACCTGGCCGAGTTTCCTTCACATCTACTACTATTGCTTCTCCACCACTCTTTCCCCTATCCCTGTGCAATTTTTCAAAACCCAATTATATATGTATGTGATATATCTAGTCTTATTCTATCTAATATTAATAATTACAAGTACTTACCGATCAAGTTGGCTCTGGGGATGATAGGCCTCACGCTTGGCTTCGTCTCTGTATTCTTTTCCTTGCAGTTTTAGCTCTTCCATTTTCCTCCTCGCTTCTTCCTCTGTTCCGCTCAACTTTTCCTGCATTGTCCCCAATTACGTCATACTCGAATGTTTGTTCTCATAACTTTAAACTAGTTAATGTAAGACATCAAACAATAAATTATCTAAGACCTGGGTCTTCTCTTTTGTTTGTGCCGTTTTCTTCTTGGCCGCTTCGGTTGCCTCTGCGGTCTTATTCTTTGCTGCTTCTGTTGTCTCTGCGGTCTTCTTCTTTGCTGACTCCTTCGTCTCCACAGCCTTGTTCTTCGCCGCCTCCGCCGTCTCAGCAGCCTTGTTTTTTGCTGCTTCCGCTGTATCAGAAGCCCTATTCTTGGTGGCCTCCGCCGTCTCTGCAGCTTTCTGTTTGGCAGTCTCCGCCGTCTCTGCAGCCACCTGCTTGGCTTCCTCTTTCTTACCAGTCAAGTAACCCATAGCCCTCTTAGCTGCCTCCGCAGCAGATTCCTTCAACTCCCCAAGCTTCCCCATTGTAGTATCCTTTCCTTCTTTCGCTTTCTCAGCAGTATAGTCTTTGTACTCCTCTGCTTTCTGCATCGAAGCATCTTTCCCCTCTCTAGTCTTCTCTGCTGCATAGTCCTTATACTCCCCTGCCTTCTGAATCGTAGTGTCCTTAGCTTCCTTCGCCTTCTCCGCAGTATAATCCTTATACTCTCCTGCTTTCTGCATCGTCGCGTCTTTAGCTTCCTTGGCTTTCTGACCAGCATAATCTACATACTCCCCTGCTTTATCCTTCGTTTCCCTAGCCTTTTGACCAGCATAATCCGCGTACTCCCCTGCTTTCTCCTTCGTAGCATCCTTAGTTTCCTTAGCCTTCTCACCAGCATAGTCTGCATATTCCCCTGCTTTCTCCTTCGTAGCATCCTTGGTTTCTTTAGCCTTCTCTGTTCCATAATCCGCATACTCCTTTGCCTTCCCCGTAGCAGCATCGTATACCCCACGAGATTTATCTGCTGATATATCCCTCACTTCCCCTCTTCTATCCTCAGCCATGTCAGCATGACCCATTCCAACCACCGCTTCTTTTGCATGCTCGTATGTGTCGTGCACCGCCCTTAACATGGACCCTATCACACCGGGCCTCTCCTCCATCGGCTCATTTCTCAACCCACGAGTTTCTTCGTGAGCCTTTAATCTGTTGGCATCTTCAAGGTCTTTAGCTGCAAGTTTTGATGCTGCCTCTGCTCGTTCCTCCTTGAACCGCCTCTCTGAACTCATCTTATTTACCCCATCCTCACGCTCTTTTTCTCTGTTTACGTCTCCTACGTCTTTAGCAGCAAGTTTTGCTGCTGCCTCAGCTCGTTCTTTCTTAAACTGATTCGACTCCATTGATTTGATCGATGTCCAATTTTTCACGATGAGTGATCGATTGCTAGTTTTCAGATATATGAAAGGGAGAAGTTCGATGTTTCATATATATATATAAACAGAGAACTATTGAGATTAGTTGACACGCGTCGTGGGAGTGTAATGAATTGCCACGTGGGGGAAGGGGTCGAAGGTGGACACTTGGAAGCCATGCTCACGAGTGATGTGACACGTATTTAGAGATGCTTCTAGGTAGTGACATCTAAAGCTTGCGATGAAACTGCTGTGTTTGGAAAGATATGTGTTGTGGAGAGAGAGAGGACGGTGCTACCATATTCTCACAAAGTGAGAGCGTACGTATGGTCCACGTATGCTGCCACGTGGCATATTGGGCTGAGGGGCAAGTTGGGCTGGATCATGTAGATGAGCTAGCTAGCTTCTCCACTACGGATTCCTTTCCTGCGGCTGAGGATAACTATTTTTTATTTATCATGCTGTTATTGCAATAATATAGAAAAATTTAAATTTCAGTTTTTTCTTGAAAAAGAATGTGTTAAGACCATATATATTAAATAGATTATTGGCAAATAAAAGGTTAATCACTGAAGTTAGTATTTTCGGGCAGCAGTCTGATAGGGGCAAATTACAATTCATTCGGAAAGTTTCATAAAGATAATCGATAAATATGTTTTTGATCCCGTGTGAGCTTTTAGGTTGCTGTTAAATGTAAATATGTAATTAAACTATTCAGTCCAAATACAAATTTTAATAAAGTTTGTATAAGAAATTGAAGATACTCGATTCAAAAAAAAGGAGGGCGGGAGAGAATCTGTGAAATGGACGAAATTATGATACTGGGGGTTCTAAATTGTTTGTTGGGAAGTAATTAATAAGCAGATAAATGATTTTTAGACATTTTATTACTGGCATAATTAATTAGATAATTGTTTTCCATAAAATTCCATTACAATCATATCTAGTCTTGGGCCGCGAGATGGAATTGTAAATTTGTAATCCTCGACAGCAAAGTGAATTGTAAATTAATATAGCTTTCTTTGCATATGATATGTGTCTTCACTCTTCAGGATGTCAGATCATTTCATATTTTAGAATGATTCAAAGTTTGTGCATAATGCTGTTTTGTTCCCCAAATTGGAGTCCTCCTATGTGCAAAATACAAGGTTATGACACTTGTTTCATTTGGTAACTGTTTAGAAGTTATGCTAGCTTATTTTATCTTCTCATTTAGGAAAAAACTAAAAGTTCCACCATCCAATAAGGAAAACTGAATTTTTATTTTCCCACGCAAAATTTATACAAGACATTTTACAAAGAAAAACAAAAAAAAAGAATCGCAAACTACGAATCTTAAAACTATTCCGAGTAATTGGTCAACCCGGGTACAAATTGAGAGTTACTGATCATCATGGACTCTAAAGTTCAATCTTCTAAGCCACACAGAATGAAGGATCATGTGAAAGACATCAAATCGCTTGGGAGGATAATGCACCTCAAAATGTCGCCTAATCTGCATTACTCTCCTCTGCTTTCTTATATACTGACTCGGAGAAATACTCATTAGAATATTCTTCAAGTTTGGTATGTCCTTCACAGAAACCTCCACTGAAAATGACTTCCAATTCAACACATCACTAAACGGAGGCACATAATGCTCTGAAATAAGCACAGGAACACAACCTGTGTATATTGCCTCAACTACTCTTGGGCTTGCTACCTCGTACCCACTAGGACAAAGGCAGTACTTGGTCTTCCTCAGCATCTCATAGTAGGACACACCCTTCGGGAGGTACCTATGAACCTGAATATCTTCGTCTTTGTTCTCCCAATGCTCCAGAAGAACGGGCCTTATAGGCCCATGAAGCCCACCAGCAAAAAATGCCAGAATTGGACGTTTTGATGCAGATGGGCCTCCAACGAACCCATTTATCGTACCCGTTTGCAGATTAATCTCCGGAAAAGATACATCTTTTGCCGGGTTGAATCCTTCTGAAGTGTTAGCATTGCATAGCACTCGAATCGAGTTTTTGTACATGTTAGGAACAGAAAATGTAGTCTCCGGCCCCTGAAGAGAATAAATTAAACTTGAATAATTAGTACATATACAATTCTACATCGTCTTAAACTCTTAGAAATTTTACATGTAAATATGTAATCCTCTTACCCAATCGTGGCAAGCGAGCATGAAATGATCGGCACCAAGGCTTCGATTCCAAAAGGGATATCTAGAACCAATGAGGTCTACGTAGTCTGTGACAGTCTTTCTTATAGGGCCAAAATCATGAGAGTCACGTACATACACAAACTGAACCATCATTGCTACACTAAAAGGAAGGAAAAACACGTGTGCTTTCTCTGGGTCTCTTGTTCTGAACTGTTTGTTTATCTCAATGGCATGGATGAAGTTTCCCTCCATGGCGTATATGCTTTTGCAAGGTCCATTATGAAAAACTGGAGGCTCCCCTTCTTCATACACAAACACTTTGAACTGTCTCTCCATTTCCAAGTAGCTCCTGTCATTGCCAATTTTGAAAGAATAGCAGGTGAGCAATCTGAAAATATATACATATATAGGCAAAAAAACTTTTTCATCCCAAACTTTACTCTAATTTTGTCTAGAGACAATTTTCTCCCTGAAGTTCTACATTTTGATCAATTATAACATTTGTCATAATTATAACGATAAACTGTGATTTTTAATATAAGCTAGTATTTTTTTCAAGCAATTTTAGAGCCATGTGAAATTTGTTGTTAATTAATTATATAGAGTTAGTAAAGATAATAAAAATGATAAAATTGATACAATTGACTAAAGTATAAAATTTTAGGGATACAATTGATAGTTAACAAATTTCATAGGAGAAATTGAAAACTAATGTAAAATTTAGGGACTAAAAAGATATTTTTGCCTGTATACACATACAATAAGGAAGGAAAGGAATCAGAAAGAGAAAGAGCACAAGAGTAGGAGTTACCTGTGAAAAGCATTGGCATTCCAATACATCGGACCAACAGGGACGTAGTCTGGATCTTGTGTTTGATTTCCGTTTCTGGCTTCTCTAATTGCAGCTCGAGCTTGAAGAAGACCAGCTTCTGTTCTATCTAAGATGCTGAATTTTCTTTCCCTCCCCTGTTTTTCAACAGGAACATAAGATTCGTTCATAGAAGCAGTGTTGGGCCAAACGTTGGAGGCGTTAGGGATCTCTTCGCTTTTGTTCTGTTCAAAAAGCGCCGCAATAAGTTTTAGCTTGGATCTTACTATAATTATCTGGTCTTTTGGTCACATGATAATGCCAAATCGGTTATAAAAATCTGTTCTTTAATATTAAAAACAAAACTAATGCGGCTTGCCTTGCCAAGCACGATCCGTGCAAACTGCAAAGTATATAACTTTTTTGAATGATATTAATGATAAAAAACCAAAAAGCTAACATGACTTGCATCAACATTAGGAGAATGCGGGATCAATATCATGCATAAAGGGTTGAGACATTGAAGAAAGTGGGCAACCGTTACAAACTAAAATCCAGGTTTGAAACTGCCAAACAATACTTCGAGTAAAATCCAATGTTTTCATGTTTCAATTCGCAAACATCGGCTCCGCAAAGAGACTAATAAACAAGCACAGATTAAATAATAAATAGCTCCGAGATGATAATGAAAGGGCCTGTAGCTTTCACTATAAAATAAAGAAGCAAACAAGGTTACATTGTGTAACAAAATCCCAAGGGTCCATTGGATTTGTGGTAAGAACACGCACGAAATGAAGTTGTCATCAGTCGTGCAAGCTGGTAAAATCCTTTTGATGCAGAAACGGTAACAAATTAATTTTTCTTTTGTGAAAAAAGATATTAAAAATCACAAGAGAAAATGAGAAAATAGTGAATTGCATGCGCATTGCGGCACATGAATGTCCTTAGACATGTTCTCAAATACTAAATCATTTACTTCAAAAAAAAAGGTTTAGTAATACCAATGGGTTTAATTAATTTTAAGAACATCTAGCACATTTATATATTGAATATCCATGAGTGAAGCTTCTACAAATTAAGGAGGAAATGAAATAGAGACGACAGAGTTCTTACAGGTGATTGAAGTGTGGGTATAGCCTGAACTGTGAGTGGTGGAGTAGAGGAATGATTGAAGGCAGTATCATCAGAGATAGCTTTTTCTTCCTTACCCTGAGCATCCATGGTTACCACCACTCTTGACCTTAAATCCAAAACCCCTTCTCTCTGTTTCCCTAACGAATCAGGAATTTCAACCATGGAAGATGAAGAAGAAGAAGAAGGATAATTATTAAGAGAGCCCCACAAAGAAGGCTGGTTAGCAAATGGGTTTGGACCCAGCACAGAAACAAGACCAGCGAGCAGTATAAGAGGCACCATGAACAACAAAAGCTTCAAAGATGAAGATGGCTTTGAAGGCCACCTTTCACCGCAATAATTCCTTCCCCCACTATCCATGGCTAGCTGTTTAATTTCTTTCTTTCAAGCTCAGCCTTTGAGAATGATCATTACCACCTCTTTATATATATATAGTAACACTAACACCTTCCTATTTCCTCACTTCACTCGTCTCTCTCAATTCACTGTTCCACGGTGTGGTAGAAATTAATGCCTCTCTGTTTCTGTGATTCTCAAAACAGAGAGGTGAGTTTGGGAAGAATGAGAAGCTTTGGTAATAAATGGTTGACATATCACGCCAAGCGTCTTCATACTGCAGCCTCAATATCTGAGTTTTTTCATGCAACTTTTCGGGTTTCCGTTTTTGCCCTCTTCTCTTTTTTCCTGCACAGTGCACTTTAACCAACATCCCACCGTATTTCTTATTTAAATAATAATTAAATACCCTCCGCTATGTATCTTCGACTTTCCTTTTATGAGCTTGTTAGAGAGCCTACCGTGGCCCCCACGTGTCTTTTTGCCCTTACCTTATGCTCCAAACGTGTCGTTTTGAAGGCCAACTTACAAAGCATATGTGTAGTTTTGTGTACTTCAGGTAAGGCATATTAGATATATTCGACCCCAAAGCCGTTTTAGGCTTTTAGGATTGCCTTCATCTTCACTTACCTCCAATGACCAAAGTGTTTGTTCACTTAATTGTCTTCCTAACATGGATGTTAACACTTAACAATTCCTTTTCTTTAATAGTACTAGTACTATTATTATTAATTAAAGACCATTACTTTTCGAAGAAAAAAAGTATCAAAAAGAAAGGAATTTCAGCTGGGGGTTGAATGGTAATTACACTCGATAATATATAGCTTTCGGACCAGAGTTAAAGCTGTTGGCCTCTCGTGCATGCCACCTCACATTTATTTCATCAGCGTGTGACTGAGGTTAAGGAATCCCAGGCATTTCTATTTTTTAATTAATGAGTTGCGGCTTAATTATGCAAGCTAATTAATGACTAATGTCCTTTCTTTTTTTTCTTTTTTTTGGTAGAATAAAAGTTTAGGTGAGTTGGGCCCCGGGGGCTCACCAAGGCCAGGGCAGGCCTCAAGGCTCTATGAGCGCTTACAGAGGTACTTACAGATCGCCTACCAACAAGGCCCTCACATCGGCAGTGGGATTCGAACTCACGACCTTGTGGGTTATGAGTTGACTCCTTACCAACTGGGCCAACCTTTGTTGGCGTGTCCTTTCTTTTTTTGTTTGCGCATGTATACTTAAAATAGAACCACACTGGGGAAGAACATTTGTAAAAAATGCTGGTTCCTAAATTTACTTTTTCTTTAAGGCGCTGCTCAGAATTGTTTTACATCGATCTTTTATCAGTTTATGTGTGTATTTTAATATTTGATGACGGGTTTAATTTTCATAATTAAGATCATGATTAGCTAATCCCAAACTCCCAGTGGCTTTTTCAGGACAGTATGCGCATTCAAATAGTGCAACTCCGGTATTTGCTTCTTTAGTGGTCTTTCTGAATTACTCGGCTACGCAAAGTATTTCAGTTTAATTAGATGCAAAGATGGCAAATGAGTGCTATTAGCAACACACTTTTGCTCGTTACATACGTTAGCCTGAGGAAAATATGCAATGAACGGTGGATTTCGTTAAGAGAGCAGATATATCCTGTGAGAGTGAAGTATATTTTATTTAAATAAAACAAGTCAACATGAAACGGCAGATGGATAATGTTAAAATCACAAGCACAATATATATATTCTTTTATTTTGTGATGTTAAATATATCTGTATTTTATTATCCTTGAATAATTGAGCATTAATTAAATGATCAATCTATAAACGAAGAAGCTGAGAATCATATACATTTTTTAAATTAAAGCATATTAAATAATTAGTAGTTGCTATATACTTATCCATAAACATAAATATTTCTCATATTACTTCAATGACGTACAGAGACGTGATCCCTCAAAATAAACAGGAAAATAAGGACAGAAATTAAACCATGGCTTTAATTTCAATTAACAAGTATGTTTGGCCTGGTTTGTACCCATGGCGTGCGTTGGACCACATTAGGGTGCGTAATAGCTAGCTCTATAACTCTATTCACATTCATGTATCTAACCATCAAGATGTTGCATAAAATCAAAGACCCTTCTTTAGACCTAAAACCGCAATCAAAGTCTCTACAAAAAAAAAAGTTCGTGGAAATAAAATATACTCATATATATATATATATAATTATAATTATATCCGTGAAACTGTGAATTATGTGAATTTCCACGGCTGCACGTATTTATTTACATTATATAAGAACCTTTCAGGCTTCAGGTCGCAATCATGTATCTCTCTCTCTTCCACGTCCTAACATGTCGATCAGCCAGTCTATTTGTTTTATACGCTGTTTAATTTATGTTTTGGACAATGAAGATTAATAATCTTGATGTTTGTGTTTTTTTTTTTAAGGTTGTGATTAATGAAATGATAATGAAAGCACTACCGTGACATTGTTCTGTTTTGCGGTGAATAAATGTGAAGATTAATTAAATGGGGGATATGGTAAATAAATAACCAAAAAACTGAATACACGGGGGATCTGTCTCCGTTATTTTCCTTAACAAAACGGCACCGCTTCCAGCACTATGTGAATTCACCATTAATATTTCCAATAGGTTATTCAATTAATTTGTGCACCCCCCAACCTTGAATAGTTGAATTAATATGCCAACTTGGGAACCAGTCACATTGGAATTTGACACCTTGTCACAAATGAAACTTGATATAGCAAATTAACTTTTCCATGTGCTTAGTACGTGTAAATTATGTAAGTACACGTACATAAATGCTTCTCGGTCGATTACACAATTAACTTTTTCATGTAGGAAATATATGAACAAACTTTGATGGAGATTGCCGCTGCAAGTGAAACTAACATAAAAATAAACAGAGCCAATTTCCCTAAATACACGTACTATGCCCAGATCTAGCTAGCGTAGCGTGAACGTTCTGAATTATATATATATATATATATATATGGCTTATGTGTGTTACTTGTATGTAATAACGTTCACAAAAAGGGTATCGGAAAAAAGCGATATATATGTATAGCAACATGCAGATGACTAGTGGCCGTTGACCTTCAATTCCATCACTGACAGTCAAGTGCCAAATGCCAACAAATCGAAGCAGTGAATTTTTTTTTGATACACAATCGAAGCAGTGAATTGAAAGCACGCAGAAACTAATTGAGGTAGATCTACTCCTTAATTAAGTAATTCACGTTCAGTTCGCGCGACGCGTGCAAGTCACAAAATTTAAGCACGATTTTATGTAGAATTCGGATATGATTGTACCAAGCATGGTTTAAAGATTTTCTACTTATATAAAAATTATTTTGTCCACACATAAAAATATGTTATATATCGATTAGGATTTTCCATCCTGTTTGTAGTTATCCAGGTGATATGATTTCCGATTTTGTAACACCTACACAAATACGTATATATATATACATTACCCTTGCAGTGCATATGCAAGCGTCTGCGACATAATTAAGGGATTATGACAGTGTGATGATTGTGGCAGCTCTTATGGTTTCAAGGGACAAAGGATATCAAGAAGTATATGATCAAGAATAGATCAAGAAGTATATCAAATATTGAAGCCCCTTTCTGATCTTTTTATCTGCTGTGGACTGTATGGACTATGGAGTGCATGTAAATACGAAACACACATTAGATGTAATAAATTTTAAAGTATATTATTGTACTTAATTAAATGGACATGGGAGCAACTGTAATATAATTATATGTTCTTGTTTTCAATATATTAATACTATTCGTNTAATTATATGTTCTTGTTTTCATTATATTAATACTATTCGTACTCATAATTGAACAAGAGCTTTTATAAATTCTCAAAATTTAGAAACACATACATTTAATATGTGTAACTCAATTAATATATCTAGAAATCGTTTTTCTTTTAAATAAAAGGTTCGTTTTATTATCTTTTAGTTTAGAACAGCTCTATACAATTTTTTTAAAAAAGGCATAATTAATTTAACTTAAATGATTTTGAATAAATTAAGAAGCACTAATATATATTATATATATAAAAGCAGTTAAGCCCAGTTAAAAATAATTGGTAAGCATATATATTTTTGTTATCAATTTAAAATTATCTTGAATGTTGTTCCAATATGTGTTTTATTATCGATTTCATTTTAATATTTATTTATTAATCAAATTGCTTTAATGTACAGTCCAAGATATAAATGAATATAATTTTAATTAAAATATAAATAAAACTATGACATTACTCTCAGTTTTATCATGCTATAATGTAAAACATTTTGTTAACGTGTATGATCAATTAGATTTTGAAAATTAATTAAATAAAATTAATTATTACAATTACAATACTATTAATTTTTTTTCTATAAATATTAATGATAAAATTGATAAAAAAATACAGAGGAAAAAAATAGAAAAAGAAGAAGGAAAACAAAATTCCTCATGAGTAAAACAGCAGCAAGGCTTTACTTTGTTGTAACGAAAAAAGTTCAATAACAAGAGCAGATAATTGCGTGGGGAGAGGAAAGAGCAGAATCATTATAATGTTTGGGTTTGACGTTTTAGAAGCCGACACTGTTCGGATAATCCACTGATTTCCAATGGATGGATCTCGTAAGCACCAGGTTCGTATTCAATATTCATACTGTTTCTTTTGCTATAATTGACGAAATGTTTTCTTCATGGATGTAGTTCTCTCCCCGATCAATTTGACCTAGAACTATAATTTTCCACCATCATGTATTTATATGTTGTACTGACGATAAAACACTGTTCTTGTTTGTGGCTGTTTTTTTTCTCCTCGCTCTCCGATCGTAATCATTCTTAGGCTTCGCTTTGTGGTTCATTTTTACTGTCATCACTGGTTCATGTTTGGCCTTTAGAGAGTTTGTCAATAGAGAGTAGAAATGACAGTTCTTAAATTCTACAGTTCCTCTTAATTACTGTTGAATCTTTTACTAAATGGACTTTCAGCGACTCACACTTTTCATGCCCTGCTTTTTTGTTAATTTCCATATAACCAAGATTGCAACATTGTCATCATACTCATCATCAGGTATCTTTGAGAGGAGCAAGTGCAAAGGAGATAACAAGGGATGCTCTTCTTGAGAAGGTATCCCGGGAAAGAGAGCTTCGCAATTATGCAAAACGTGCTACTGCTGCTGCTCTCTTCATTCAGGTGCATCATGTGGCAAGTTTTAGATTTTTCATTATGGGCAACATTAGCCATCCTATTCAAGATGACAATCATATCGTTTTCTTTTTTCTTTTAAAAAAAACTATTAGTGTTAATTTTATTTTGGTCTCTTCCATTAAATGATCCAATTCCAGTCATAGATTTATTGTTGATGTTAATTGTATTCATAACATGTAAAAGTTTGCAAAATTCTGCCAGGATTTGCTTAACAAGATAGAATTTATTTGGAAGTTTACACGTTGTGGGTATAGGGTGCATCTTATCTGGTGCAATTTCTCTGGTTTCTTTTGATGTTTAGGGGAAAAGAAGGGATATCAGGTAAAACATATACTGAATAGTTTGATACATTGATCATATAATGGAGCCTATAGTTCTGCTTCTTTCTAAATTATCCGCAAATAAGAAGGTGTTTTATATTTACTTCCTGCTTTGTATAAAATCTAAACATGAAAGCTTGTTTCCTGCCTTAGTTATCATGATTGTGTTTGTATTGAAACTGAGAAACAAGCTGTTTTCTTGATGTTAAAAGAGAGTTTGGAGGCGTTACAAGGTTACATGGATGGTCGCTCAGCAACTTCAGCAGGAGTGGGAGATATTGGTGAATCATTATACTGGTACAATGACGGCAACATGGGTATCAAACAATTTGTTGCGACCATTTCTTTTCTTTGTAACCTGTTTCACAGCTGAGAATCAGAAGGTTCATAGCAAGAAAATAAACTCTATGAGGACTTGCTTTACAATCCTATTGGAAAGCCTGAACACTTCTGGTTTGTCCCCATCATTTAGATGTTCTTTTATTGGATTTCGTGTTCATATTCCAATCACGTCATACACTTGAATATGATTACCTGTGCCATGATATTTTCTGAATGGTCATTTATTCTGAAGGTTCTACTTTGTTGCTGGTTCCTATTCCTCTTAATTGCGCTGATAATTCAGTATATATGGCTCTAAGCTAAGCATGTAGATTTTATAAATATTTTGGTTGAACTAGAGTATTATTTTGCTAGTGCATTATGTTGTGAAGGCTGTTCTTGTGTTTTAAACCCAATTTACAATACTTCTGCTGTTCTGCTGTCCAGTTTCTAAGGTATGGCCTTGCAAAAGGTGTTGATCTTATTTTTATATGTTAGAGATACTAATAGTCCAAGAAACACCCCGAACCTTCCACCCAAAACAATGTGTATTATTTGTAGAATATTGATAGATCTATATTTTTCCTTCCTCTAGATTCAGAGAGGAACTTCTGCTCCTTAGCATGTGGTATGCCTGAAGAGAGGAGAATTTGGAATCATCAAGCACGATGGCTGATTTCTCTTGGTTTTACCATTCTTTCGGAGTTCAGTAAAAGCGTTCCTAGGGATCAAGAAATTACTGTGGTTGCATCCCTTGCAATGCGTGTTCTTGTTATGTTAACTGATCTAAAAGGATGGAAATGCATTACTGAAGCCAATCATCAATATGCTGATATAGCAGTGGAAGGTTTAATTGAGTATTTGGGGAGTGATGCCAGTGGTAGTTATGTATCTATTAGTAGATATGTTAGTACATTGGATAGTTATTCTTTGCAAACAAAGAGTATTAACTATACAGATGATAAATTTTTAATTACTGCAAGCACAATAACTTTAGCTTTGCGGCCATTCTATCTGAGAGACATTGATTTAAAAGGGCCTTCAGTGTTGGACAAGAACCATGCTGCCAAGAAGTATTTTGTATATATGCTGACAATTCCTTGGCTTCTGCAACGTCTGCCATCTGTTCTTCGACCTGCTTTAAAGCACAAATCTATCTTATTCCCATGCTTTCTGGGTATATTGGTAAGCATAGTTAATTTAGAACAATGTCGCCACAGTTTTCTCTTTAAATTAATGACAGTTTAGTCTCTTCTATTGTTTTTGTTTTACATTTTAGTCTCTTATTTAGTTTACTTCTTTCGTTATCATTCAAGGTAGAATGAGTCATGTAGTCAAAGTAAATAATTTTCTAATGAAGTTTAACTAAATGGAACAAATAGCAAGTATTGATTTGCTGCTTTGATGACTATGCCTTCATATTTGACCTCTGTATGCTTGTTTTATTATGCATATACTTTTTTGTAAGTTGGATTACTGTGTAGGACACAATATTTTAATATCTTTGCTTCGCTAAAGTAATCTTCCTTGGATAACCTTAGGCTTACTTGTTGAAGTATCATGCACTTTAGTAAGTAGGTATCTGCGTTACATATGCAAGGTCAAATATGAAGAGTTTTTTTTTGGCCAACAAATATGGAGAGTTATCTGAATTAATATATTGAAATAAGGAATTGACTTTAAAATCTATAGTCCCTACAAAAACTTCAAATTAAAGTTCCTTATAAGTCTGAAGCTGGTATGAACATTGGGCCTATGTAGATTGGAATTACAATTTTTTTTCATGTTTTCAATTTTTTTTAAAGAAAACAAATTTAGTTTTTTGGAAAAGGAAATTAATGGAGGCTAGTTAATCTTATTTTTATAGCAGTACATATAAAGGTTCAACGGTGAACTGTCACCATTAGTTTTCAAAGCCAGTAGAGTGATAAAACTTTTTAAGTTATGATTAAAACATATCAGAACTGATCAAACTGTGACAGGTGATGACAGATTTTAAAAGGGAACGTTTCAATGGAGATATCACATTTTGTACGTTCAGAGACTTCTGTATCTTCCAAGGCAATACCACCAGTTGGCTGGGCTCTCACTAACATTATATGCTTAGCAACGGGGAATGAGAGTGACTCTGTGGATCCTCAATGCTTCCATCAAGGTCTAGACCGTGCATTATATGTCCATGTTGTTAACACTCTTGCAGAAGCCCTGCTGGCTCATCTTGATAATGTTGGGGGGATTAGAAAGTGGAAGAAAGCCATCCAAAATGATGTCGAAGCTTTAGCAGAGCCTGTGGATACAGTTCCTATTTATGAGAGTGAAGCAGCCTGTGAATCGTTGATGATTTCATACATAGATCAGTTTAGGCCTGTTAGTCAGCAGTGGCATCTTAAAAGTCTTTTGGCTGCAGTTAATGGAGATACCGCGAGTACAACTGAGGTTCTGCTGCCAAATGATCTGGAATGCTTTGGCAAGCTGGATTTATGTGATGTTGCTCATTTTTATTCTAACACACTTAGAATATATTCAGTTTTGAATCCAATTCGTGGCTCCTTACCAGTTCTCAACATGCTGTCTTTTACTCCTGGGTTTCTTGTCCAAGTGTGGCATATGTTGGAGGATTCCCTTTTTCATAGAGACAGTGATATTTCTGATAATCACATAAGTGAAACCAGAGAAGAAAAAGCTACTGAGAGGAGGCTAAAACACCTCAGTAAGGAAGGGGCTTCTAAGTGGGTCAGTGTTCTTCAAAAATTAACAGGTAAGTCCCAAGCTGCAACTAACAATACGGATCCCTTCGGCAATCATCCTGAGTCTAGCCAAGTGAATGAGGATTCATCTGATGTATGGGACATAGAGCCCATGAGATATGGCCCACAAGGCATTTCAAAAGATACGTCTGCTCTGCTTCATATTTTTTGTGCCACCTATTCTCACCTACTTTTAGTTCTTGATGACATAGAGTTCTATGAGAAACAGGTGAACTGCTTGGTTTCTTTTATGGCATATTTTAAAATAAGATTGTGATTTTCATTTCTGAAAACTAAGACTTTTCCTGGTTTTAATGATGTTGCTAGGTTCCATTTAATTTAGAGAAGCAACGAAGGATCGCATCAATGCTTAATACTCTGGTGTATAATGGCTTGTCCCATGGTGTCAGTCAGCAGAATAGACCCCTCATGGACTGTGCAATTAGGTGCTTACATTTAATGTATGAGAGGAATTGTCGGCATCAGTTTTGTCCTCCCGATTTGTGGCTTTCACCTGCTAGAAAAGGCCGGCCTCCAATTGCTGTGGCTGCCAGAACTCACGAAGTCTCATCACTCAATCTTAGATCTGACAATTCATTGGGTGTCCCAAGTATGGGTTCTGTTATAACCACAGCTCCTCATGTTTTCCCTTTTGAAGAGAGGTAACTGCATCACACTCAATCTAACAAGAGTCTTTCCCTTTTTGTTGCAATATTCTTTTGGTATTTTAGAATCATAAGTTATAGGAAATAAAATGCTAATTAACAGATAACAACTAGGAGAAAGAAAAAAAGAATCACAAGTTGATGGTCTGTTGGGTTTATTTAGTCAGTGGCATGTAAAGTTTTATTCATCCAGTATTAAGTGTTTGGAAACTTCAAATCAAGGAAAAAAAAGGCTGAATAAACTTTTCTAGAAGGAGAAGCATTGTTTATGAGGGCATTTATTATTTTTTGAAAGTGGAATGAATCATTTTGCACATAATATAGCAGCAAACTGAAATTTTAGCATGTTTGTAATAGTTTATGATGGATAGTTGTTTATCATTTTGGTTTATCACTTTGATAGGGTTGAGATGTTTCGAGAGTTCATTAAGATGGATAAAGCTTCCCGAAAAATGGCTGGGCAAATTTCTGAACCTGGTTCACGAGCAGTTGAGATAGTAGTTCGTCGGGGTCATATTGTAGAAGATGGATTCCGCCAGTTAAATTCTCTTGGTTCAAGGTTGAAGTCATCCATCCATGTATCTTTTGTAAGTGAATGTGGCCTTCCTGAGGCTGGTCTGGACTATGGTGGCTTATCAAAAGAATTTTTAACTGACATATCAAAGGCAGCCTTTGCTCCAGAGTAAGTTTGAATTGTTATTTTGTGATTTCTTGTTATGTTTCATGGTTATCTGCTCTTTCTTGAGAGACTTTTTAAACTGACACTTTCTCAATTGTTTTTAGATATGGGCTATTTTCGCAAACCTCAACTTCTGACAGGCTTCTAATTCCGAATTCCTCTGCAAGATATTTGGATAATGGTCTTCAGATGATTGAGTTTGTTGGAAGAGTCGTTGGTAAAGCTCTTTATGAAGGAATATTACTTGATTACTCCTTCTCGCATGTTTTTGTACAGAAACTGTTGGGGCGGTATAGCTTTCTTGATGAGTTATCAACACTTGATCCGGAGCTATACAGGAATCTTATGTACGTCAAGGTAAACCTCAGATACATGCGCATGCTGTTTACCTATATTTCCTTGGCCAATTTGGTTAGAATGTTGGATTTTAATTCTTAGCAAATTGTTGATTAGGAGAACTCAGTGCCTCAATGTTTTACTTGTCAGGATTTATGTTTTTCAGTTTTGACTATGTTTGGTGCTGGTTGATAACTTACAAGTTACAACATTCATTCTTCAATATGAGTCTGATCTGGCTGCAGTTGTTCTAAAGCATGTTTAAATTATGGCATATATGAATTTCACTTGGAACTAAATCTAGGTGGCTAAAACAGATATATGGTATTGAGTACTAGGCCAATTGCACATTAAACTAGGTATGCTAAATTGTTTAAAAAGTGTTTTATGGTTTTCAGAATTGCTGGAAGAGCTATGTATGTGGTTAGGTGTAGACATGTAGCTGGATCTTTTAACTTGAAAGAAGAATAAAGAATTTTCAAAACAGCATTAAAAATTCATCGCTTGGGGT
Organism: Chamaecrista fasciculata; assembly: GCA_003254925.1. Lineage (NCBI taxonomy): Eukaryota > Viridiplantae > Streptophyta > Magnoliopsida > Fabales > Fabaceae > Chamaecrista > Chamaecrista fasciculata. Next base: position 46,548 of record QANZ01028719.1, on the reverse strand, counting down.
AAGCAAGTTAGGTTTATTTATGGGATCCTTCTACTTACATTATCTTGAAAAATGTTGCTGTCAAGGCACTTTATTCCCTAGTTTCATGTATGCATAATCTTGCATTTTACTGTTGTATTTGATGTTTTACACATTCTTTCACGCAGCATTATGATGGAGATGTCAAGGATCTCTCTCTTGATTTTACTGTTACTGAAGAATCATTTGGAAAATGGAATGTTGTTGAGCTTAAGCCTGGTGGCAAAGATATCTCTGTGACAAATGAGAACAAAATGCAGTACATACATGCAATGGCAGACTACAAACTTAATCATCAGGTTTTATGCAGTTAAAAGTTATTTAGTTCTAAATCAATTATTGTATCATTGGTAAACCTGTAAAATTGAATTTCAGATATTGCCCTTCTCAAATGCATTCTACAGAGGGTTGACTGATCTTATATCTCCATCCTGGTTGAAATTATTCAATGCAAATGAATTTAATCAGGTATTTATTTTCTTTAGTTTATTGAATAAGGTTATGTCTGTGATGTTGATATATATCTATGTGATTTTATGTGAAATTATTTGATTTCATCAGTTAGTTACTCCATCTGCAGTTGGATTTTAGTTACAATCCAAATGGAATGGCCATATCTATGTTAGAAATATTGGTTTTCAATTTTGAAGTTTCAGATTATCAGGTCCTAAATTTGCTGTTGCTACTTTTTCTAGTTTGAGACTCATGTCAATATGCGGACCATATTATTTATGGACTTTGAGCAAGATTGTAGCGTAGAATAGTTCAAGTCAATGCGGAGTTGCACATTATGTGACATTTGGCAAAACGGAATTCTCAATCATTAGAATTCAAGAATGCTTGTAGTCTTGTTTTGCTTTTTTATAACCATACTTGGTACATGATATTCCTCTCAATAAGTACTGAAATAGGTATCAACGATGCTGTTTAGGCTATGTTATCCATTGATCACTATGAAATGACAAAAATATCTGGTTGGCTGCACTGTGAACTAGTTTGAAATCTAAAAATGGGTTGGCTTTTAATTGATTGCCGAAGCTCATCAATTATTGATAAAATTTCTTAGATAAAGAAACTGAGTAGAAACTTGATATCTGATAGCTCTTAGTTGTATATGCATTTGAGCATGCTTAACTTCACCATCTCTGCCATCCATTTAGAGGAATTAAACAACACAAAACTTCTGCATCTTTGCAACTCGTTTGAACCCAAAAAACCTAATCTTCTATTAGAGTTTGTGTTAAAGGAGTAATCTATACATGCAAAGGAATTTGGCATTTTCATAATACTTGGAAATATCTATTCTATTTGGCCAAAGAGAGCAAATATTAATTTTAAATAAATTTCTTTGAAGACGCTTATTTATACCATGATGCAGTTGCTGTCCGGTGGAAATTATGATATTGACATCAATGATTTGAAAAATAACACACGGTACACAGGCGGTTATAATGAAGGAAGCCGGACAATCAAGATCTTTTGGGAGGTATTGCATTTACAACCTTAATAAACATGTTTCCTGGATGGATGTTTCCTCTCATTTAAACAGAAACATTTTCTTCAGTGGTATAACTGCTGTCCATCCTTGATTCTTCTTTTTCAATCTGTATAATGTTGCATTTACCTTCATTGTAATTGTCAAACTCAGATTTTTCACCTAAAGTCATATCTGGCAAGGTTGACTGATTTATTTCAGTTTTTTCATGAAGATGAATTATTGAATTCCCGTGTGTCCTTTATTTTTGATGTTTTGAATATACTAGTGCTGGGTTAGATAGTTTAAGTAGCATATCTCATTTTCTCTTTGGCAATGTCCTTAGTTGTATTAAGTATGTTAGGAAATGCCTTCATAGCTTTATGATAAGTGGGCTTTATGTATTAAGTATATTGGCTGTTATTTCCAACCTCGTGGGTCTATCATATATATGTGGAGTTTACATAAACTCATAATGTAGCTGTCTATTTGAAGACAACCATTTTCAATTTTTGGCGTATGATGCATAGGTGATTCAAGAATTCAAACCTGAAGAGCGTTGTAAGCTTCTTAAATTTGTCACCAGTTGTTCTCGTGCTCCATTACTTGGGTTCAAATACTTGCAGCCAACTTTTACTATTCACAAGGTACGCTTGATCTTTTATGTTTGACTTCCCTTTTGCTTTGTTGCTTCTTATGTAATGGGACATGGATTCTGTTTTGTTCCACTCTATCGCAGAAGCTTAAGTACTGCAATATAATGAAACACAGATACCAAACTATTCTGACTAGAATCTGAAATCTTCTGCTGATCTTGATAAGCCTCTATGCAGTTTTTCATCTGATGCTTAGTGGTTTTGTTTCTATGCATTGAAAGAGTTGTTTTCATAATCACTGAATTTTGTGGGGGTGCATTTTTTTCTTTTTTTTTTCAATTTGACCTGTATATGTATTATGTTTTAAAACATCTTTTTTTTGGTGCTATCTCAGAAGAAAGAAATGATTAAAGGTTTGTTTCTGGGACCATGAGACATTTTTATTTTTATTTTGTATCCTTGTACCCTATAGCATGAAGGAGCTGTGATCATGTTTAGCATTTGTATCTGACATGGTACAACGCATTAAATTGCATCTAATAACTTCATATTTTGTTGTGTCAATGTATTCATGCTTCTTAGCTTGGAAACAATCAGTTTACTGTCTTCTCTCATATCCAATCAGAAGATGACATTAAGAAGGGTATATATGGCTCACCACAAGGAATTCTCACCTTGTGTTGTTTGGAAAAGTGAATGGAAGTTACTGGACGGTTCTTCTGAGCCAATCAGATGGGGGAAATACTAAAACAGTTAGGTTCTTCTAATGATAGTGATTTTGGATTTTTGGTTTTATCTGAACAACTCTGGCACCTTAGTTTAAGGGTTTTTGTAGCCTTGAATTAAGGATTCTTTGTAATTCTGTGGAAGTCCTCTGGTTTACTACTCATCCACCCAAGTAGGTTATCTTCAATTAGTTTTTTGCCATGTAAATTGTGTATTATTTTTCCATGGATATCCTGGCCTTCTGTTTTTGGATACTGTGATCCAATATTCGGAGGAAAATATTAGACACTAGTGACTCTTGCTGGTCGTTCTTCCTTTTCCAGGATTTTTGCTTTCCTCTTACTGTCTCACCATTCTTTCTAACACAGGTTGCAAGTGATGTCCCCCTTTGGGCAACACTTGGAGGACAAGATGTAGAGCGACTTCCATCTGCTTCAACTTGTTACAATACTCTAAAGGTACTACTATACAAGGGATTTCATGTTTAGCTATACATTTTAATCATTGAGTTTGAGATGAAAGCGCTTGCTATTTCAGCTATCTCTTTACAGCTGTTAGACTTTTGAAATATTTATGTACTTGTGCTTTTTTCAATTATTACAGCTTCCAACATACAAACGTTCAAACACTTTGAGAACAAAACTTCTATATGCAATCAGTTCAAATGCTGGATTTGAACTCTCTTAATTTGCCAGGTGACTAGTGTTCTGTTTTATGATGATTCATCCCAACTTCTGTTGCTTTGTATCTACTTGATGGATTATGTGCACTAAAATTAGAACATGTGTTTATGCTTTCTCTTCATATGTCCAATTTATGGTTTTCATGGTGAAGTTAAACAACTGTTAAATCTGTCAACGAAGAATATGTATCTCCGAATTTCATTAAGGACCAGACTTAGGTGCATTTTCTTATATTTTTGGCTATCAGGTTTTCATTAAAATTAAGACATGTGGTGACAACTTTTAAACGACCTAATCATGAGGTAGTGAGTTATTTGCCATTTTATGATTGGAGAACCTAGTAGCAAAAATATATACACTACCTAATTTTTGGTCCCATTCATTCAATCAAATTTCCGGAAAAGTAGGAAGAGGAGTATCAAACATGGCTTCAAAGAGTGTAGAAAATTCTTTTTCGTTGGGAAATGCAGAAGTGAGCAGCATGACAGAAACAAATTCAAAGGGCTATTTCAGGATAAGATCATTTGGATTTCCTGTTGGAAATTGTAAAGAATTTCTTTTCGGATGCAAATAAAGCATGTGTTGGATTAGATAACAAACTTTCAACTTGGACTCCCTTATTTCGACCCAACTCTAAAAGAGAAGGGAGAGAATAGGAATATTATAAGGTTAATTTTAAAAGAGTGCCATTGCCATTCTGGATATCTTCTTTGAAAGAAAGGCTGAACCTGGTATGCTGGGTTAGGAACATAACATTTTACCATATTTACAGTACTAATCAGTCAGATAGTACTTGGACCAACATTATCGCTTACGTCATCTAATTGCTTTGCCATTGTAATGAGATTAATGCAATAATTAATGCAAGTATTCCTGGGAGATGCCTTAAGTGATCGTGCCACTTGTGTAGCTGTGTTTTCACATTCTTCACACCACCTAGCAAACTACATATTAAAGGACTTTCGGATTATAGGACTTTTATTTTGTTCCCATGACACAACTCATCAGATTCAAAGCCTACAATATGAGCTATATTTTCAAATGTGATAGAATTGCCTTTTAAGTGATCAGGGATATTCCCTGTGCTAGTAGATCACCTGCCAAGACCTCATAAGCTGCTTCAGATGGATGAAATCCATCCCAAAACACATACTCTGTAGCATTGGAGCATGTTCCCACAGACACAGCATTGCAGAGCAGGGAGGTTTCTATTGTTCCAGTTCCACAGCAGGCCTTTCTTGCTTCGGAAAATCCTGTGACCAAAGTAGTGTAAATGGTGACTTCTCTTTTGGCAGAGGGAAGGAGATTACCGCTATTCTTATGGGCAAAACTTCAATCTATAGCACAGTGCTATGTGAAACGTGTCTTCTAGAATTTGGTAATAAAGCAAATAAGGCTTTTGTCAGTGCTAGTGCATTTGCAGTAGATTATTTGATCACATGCTATCTTTGTGGTGTTGCTCATATTCATGGAATTTAAAAAGTAGTATGCCAGTTCGTCAGTTTATTATGTAGATTAGTTTTTGGTGCTTGTTTTCAGGTACGTACCGTTATCACTGGGTCTGGTGACCATATCCAAAAGAGGCTGGTAGATATCAAATACCACAAGTTTCAGACCAGGGAGTCTGTTTTGCAAACTCTCGGATGTGCTGTTTAGCTTATTGTTAAATGAAACGGCATCGCGGTTCAGTCTGGCAACACACTGGTTCCTTCCAAATCCAAATAAAGTAATGGCTGCAGGCAAACACCCAGTTGGTGGCAACGTTGTTACTCCAATTCTCCTTGCACCCATTCCATAGAGATTCTGTTGCATGTTCATATTTAAAAACAATGTCATACTGAGGAACCAAAGAATAGTGAAAATTTTTCCTGTACAAAGTACGTTACAAGCAGCCGTATTATTAAAAATCCTTATCATTATCATGCATCATAATATTCATTTTACAGGTATTTCAAGGTAGAATAATTTTTTCAATTTAACTATTGTTAGTGTAGGAACACCTGGGTAATCTTGCTTCTCCAATCAGAGGTGATTCGTGTTCAAGCAAAATACTTATTAAATATTTAATCAACACGTGGTCTTCAAGCCACTTTTTATTGTCAAAGATTTGTTTATTTTTATCCCTATTCATTTTTTTTTACCTACCGATGCAATTAACTCTATACTTCAAGGTAGATAAAGTCTTGGGATCAAGTTTTGGAGTATGAATACTAAGGAGTAGACGAGCAATATAATAAACAGAAATGGAAGAAATAAGAGTGAAATACGGTATTAAGTTAATAGCATCAAGGGGAGATGTAAATGTGAATATGAAACACCTGAATGAAATTAACGTAGGATTTTAAGAGAATGTCTGAGAACTGTTCAGGAGAATAGACACCATTCAGAAGGGGATCAATGTAGTAGTTCTGGATGAAATCACTGCTTCCGGTATTAAGAAGGTTGATGGCACCTGAGAATATTTCATTGGCTTTAGCTGTTCCCACCAAATTCACAACTTTTGTCTGGTACTCCTTGTAGAAATTCAATTGCCGGGTCAACGAGATAGCCCCCTACAAAGCCATAAAAAGTTGATGGTGTTATCATAGTATTAATATGCACAGAAATAATACTTTTAACTTTTAAGAAGCGTTCGTCTCCCTATTTAATTACATATAAATCTGCTGTCCGATCGTAGTAACCCGAAGCACCCGAGGCAAAGTTGGCTCCTATCAAGAGATTCTTGCCTTTGGCATCTCGGCTAAGATAAGCAAGTGGGTATGAAGTAAATCCAAGGTACTCAGCTGAGGGAAAAAGTAAACCTCGATTATCTCTCTTCTCTTCAAATAGGGAAAAACTACTTATACAAAAATGCTATCACGTACATACCAGTAAAGTCTGTGGCAAGCTTTCCATTGCAGAACCTGCCAGTTGGTCTGTGAGTGACAAAGTCTCTTCCATAGGGAGGAAAGTTTGCCTTCACCAATGTAAATAGGTTGTTATTATTTCCCACATCAACCACAGAGTCTCCAAAAATGATTAGCGCAGGAACCAGAGGATCTCCATGAACGAGTGAGAAACCAAGTACTGCAAGCAATGAAACAAATAGGGAACTAGAAGAACCCATAAAAGAACTCAATCAAACAAAGAGGAAAGGAATGTAAGGGTAAATGAAGATGCTAATGCCAGGTGGGAGAATTTAAGTAGGAGAAAAAAAGTCTTGGGCGATAGTCAAAGTGAAATAATAATCATATTGGAGAGGTCATGATTTTGTCCTCGCATTCAGTCTCTCTAACCAAGGGTGTCATCATTGGTGGTAGGTTTATCTTATCGGTTTAGGAGAAGACATGATTTAGTTAATGCATATAGCACTTTTTTGAGTGTTGTGGGAAAAGCCTATGCTTTTTGCTAGTGCCTCTGTGCTTAAGGCGCCGATGTGGGTGTCTTCAATTGTTGGGTAGAATATTTTAGTTCATAAAACCGAAAGAGGATGGAATGTTCCCGAAAAGAAGGCTCCAATATCAATTTCTGATATCTAAATATAAGAGAAGCAAGACACCGGCTTGAGTGTAATTAATTGTGAACTGTGAGATGTGCAAGTTGCTTTTGCAAAATTTTCTATCCATTTCTGCGAAATATGTAATTATAAAACGAACTTGTATCATTATATAAAATAATATTTGAAATTACTGAGAGTACATTCATAATAACGCACAGATATTCTTGGAAAGGCACTGGAGGAGGGACTTGGCAATTCCTGCAACAGCATAAGGAGTATTTGTCCAGTTGTGCATGAGAAAGGGATAGTGCAATTTCTTCAAGCTCCAACAAAGACTCCTGTGATTTTACAAGGATTATTAGCTGTACAAAGACAGCAGAACTAGTCTGAAGATGCTCAGTATAGCATGCAAGGAAACTATGGAAGTAATGAAGAATCCTATGAGAGTATATTCATAGACTCATCGACTCATCTGAGCTATTTAAGAATTGTAAATAGGAGGTTTATTTTCTCTGAAATCTGAATCTTCTGTTGTGTTTGATGAAAAAAAAAATACGAAGCTCTTTTATAATTTTTGGACACGCGGGAAATAAAAAGCCCAACATGGCAAAATTAGCAAACTGCAGCAACAATAAAATTGACTAATCTGGAAAGGAATCAGATTCAAAGAGCGTGAGTAAAGGGAAGTGATGGAGGTATAGATGGCTTCTTGGAGTAGTCATAAAGTTAAACCTACATATCCTCTAAAGTGTAAACAAAAGAAAGCAAGACACAATCAAGCAATTTATACCTTTTTCTTTCCTCCAAATCTTGATAAAACAACATCGACCAAATTCAGAATTTTCTTAGCATTTTCTTAGATGAAACATCTGAGTCTTCTTTAATAGAAACCACATCATCTAAGGCAGAGGTTTTAAAGCCAGTAATTCTTCCTTTGGCTGTATCTCTGGCTGGTTTCATCTATGCCTGGATTTTGTCAAAGGAAAGCATACCTAATGCCTATTCTTTATCAGGAGCTAGGGCTAATTCCCCCAAAACCGATTCTCAGCAAGGGATTGCACGTGAAGAAAGTTTTCATTGCCTCGCTTCTATGGAAGATGAAGAGCCTATACCCATAGATAACAGAGTTCTACCTAGAAGCTCAGTGGTCTACGACAGCCTGTGTTTCGAACAAGAGATCGCATGCTTACAAAGCTCTACAATTGAGAGAATCGGCGTTACGTTTGCAGTTTGAACATTTTTGTGACTTGAAGGAGGAAGAACCAATGCTTATGGATATCAGAAACTTGTTGTCGCTGGAGACGGCTTGCGCTGATTTCTATGATTTCATCCATGAAGGCAGAGAAAACGAGGTTGGAGAATCTCGTTGTCCAATATCTGGTAATTATTGAACAGTTTGAGCATTGGAACTTAGAAAATAAATTACTTCAGAAAAAGGTTAAGAAATTAGTGAGAAAATCGGAGGCACAATCTCGTCGCATATACGAGCAAACTTTGATTATCAAAGCCAAAGAAGCAGAAATGATTACAAATAGACTGGAGGATGAAATCAGAGAGACGCGTTTTGGATGAATTGCTGGATGAGAATAAATGAATAATGAACTTCTGATGAAGTTTGAAACAGCATAGAAGTCATCTGAGTCTAAGGAAAGCAACCAACCAAAGGAAAATAAAAGCAGCAGCATATGTTAATGTCAGCTAGAATTAAGAGAGAATTTGAAGTACTGGTGGTCCGATCATTAAAACTTTTACGATTTGCAGATTGAAGCCGAAAATCCGAGTGAGGAAGAACGTACTGCTCAACTGATTATTCCGGCGTCGCATCCCATGCAAAAAATAATTGAAAAGTTTACGAAATAACAAGATTTCCTTTTTCCCTTTTAGGGACACAAAACTAAAACTAAGATTACCAAAAACCCATCTTAGTGCATTACGCAAGCAAAATAAAGTACCTCGACCTGCTGCAGAGCAGGTTAGCACTTTAAGGCGTGTGAAAAATATTTTGCCCCAAATTCTATACTGTAGTTAATTCGTGTAACCATAATCCACGGACAACTTGATATCTGAGTCATACCATCACTACAATTACTAAAAGATAAGAGTCAAACCCTAAGGAACAGAAATTCTTGTCGAAAAGACAATACATCGTAGAAAAAATACTGTAAGGTTCGTAGAAGTCAAAAATCAATGTAAGAAAGGGTCACATCGTTATCATTATCTACGCTTCAACCAGGTATTATGTCCACACCCTGGATGAAGTCTTCAGTTCACTGCAACTCCAGCTGAAAGGTAATTAGGATGAAGTACATCCTGGCCAGAAACTTTGGTCTTGGAGTTTTTGAGCACTTGCACAGCTTCTTCCACCTTAGCAGTAAGAGAATCTGGAGACTCCAGGAGAAGTAGCAATTCTCCATTGTCCATCTCCAAAAGCATTCCTGTAATCTTTGCTGCTAGGACAGGCTGTTCAAGATACAAAATAGACTTTCTTAAGTCAAGAATTTACCCCTCAACCTAAAAAACTGAAACCAATAGCCAATAGTAGTGCATTGGTTTTACCTTGAGTTTCTGGACTAGTGGGTAAAGACGCTCACCAAGTATCTGTTTCTGCTGTTCAGGAGTAGCAGAAGCAAGCATGCTATGCAACATTTCTGATACTTTCTCCATCTCTTGCGGGCGCGCACTGGGAACATACTTGGTCTGCCCAGTCCGCTGTGAACCACAAAACTTTGAGATATCAAACTAAATTGCCTTCGACTTCATATTTTGTGAACTAAACTAAAAAAGAGAAGAGATTATTCTACTCATCCCTGACATCAACTACATTCCGTTTAAATTTCTAAAAAAGTCATCACATGGTATTGAATCATTTATTACCTGCCATTATTCTTTCCACATTTTAGCCTCATTTATAAAAGATGGTTATGACTACGACGTGACATTCCTATGTCCCGGTCAACGTTAAGCTCAAAGGAAAAAAAAGAGGCTTCACTACAAGACCACATCAGAAAATAAGGAAAACTACAAGTTGATGGAACCAGTCCTCTAACACTAAAAGTTAGAATACCGAGACTGAAAGAAAGAAAGAAAAATTTGAGGATATTTGGGCAAATACGCAAAGGTATTATATTAGTGGACGAAGCCAAACCTGCTGAGTAGTTGATTCTTTTGAAGAGGTCACTGACTGAAAAGGCTGACGCAATTGTGGCATATGTGTACCGGAGTGAGCATTTCCGTGTGAAATTATATGCCCATTCGTCCTGCCCCTGTTTTGCCTCTGTTGCCTAGTAATATTAGAAACCTGGGAAAACAACAAGCAACACAAAACTATATGTTTATGACTTTACAAAAGAACCATCAGAACAAACAAAAAAATGACATTACTAAAGATAATGAAATAAAGTTGTTTTCCTCACCATAGGAAGCGGTGATTGTGGAAATGGTCTGGTAGGGGGTGCAAAGCCATTAGGCCTCCATCCTGGCGGTGTCAGTCCAAGAGGTTGTTGATACATTAGGCCAGGTCGGGAAGGCATCTGTGAAACAGCACTAGTAGCCGCATAGTAGTAAGGAGAATATCCACCGGGGATAACAGCAATTGAGGGTCCAGCTAGTCCTGCTATTCGCTGTGAATGCTGAAGCTGCAATTGTACTCGCCTATCCTCCTTCCTTTGAGCAATAGCAACATATAGTGGTTTACGATGAAGCATAAATCCTGTGAGGTATAGCATCAACTTAAATCAATGATATAACTGAACCAACAAAGTAAAGGCACTGTAGTCTGTAGACACAAGGATTCTAAATGGAAAGGGGAACACTGAACTAACACGATATTTCAAGGTTTTCTTCATAAATAGTTATATAAAAGGTATACAGAGGTAGGGATGGAATTTTGCAAGATTAGAATTTTCGTCAAGATTGATCAGCTGTATTTTTAGCACCATAAAATAAAGATAAAGCAGCACATATGCATCATACTAAAGACTTGAAGTAACATGTAAAGTATACGAATTACTGATCTCTCAAACCGTGATACAAAAAGACTTCACCTGCAAGACAGAAATTGCTATACCTGTTTCATATTACAGTTATAAACCCACCTAAAAACAGAAAAAGATATTACACTGTTAAAATCCATTTAACTGCACTTATTTAAGAAAGCCAACTTACCATGCAATTTGCTCACTGCTTTGCTGGCCTCCTCCGGGGTAGAGAAGCAGACAAAACCAAACCCCTTGCTCACCCCTTTGCTGTCACGCATAACAATGGCAGATGTTATTGAGCCACATGGACGGAAAAGATCCCGCAGTTCTTCATCACTGACATCATCATCAATGTTCTTCACATATACGTTTGATACCTGGAAGTCGATGAAGACAATAAAAGACATTTAAAAAAAAAGAAATGGCAAGTTAAATCTTAGAAAAAAGGCGCATAGGTTACCTTGTATTTTAAAATTTGCTCCTTACGTTTCTCCTCAAATTGATTGTGCAAAATACGTTCACGCTCGGCCTTCTTTTGTGCCCTGGCTACATAAAGAATCTTTGAACCTGCTTATGACAAATAAAATTATAAAAACCAGATGATGTAGGGGATTAACACCAAACAGTTGCACATTGTTGCCTACAAAAAACATTAGTAATAAACAAGAAAAATATACTACCAAGCTGCGACCCATTCATTCCTTCCATTGCCCGTCTAGCATCATCTGGATCATCATAGTTCACAAACCCAAAACCCTTTGATATCCCATTGTCGTCCTTAGCAATAGCTAAGCTAACAATTTTCCCAAAAGGTGAGAACTTTTCCTGCAAAAGCTCTTCTGTAGTTTGTGGGTCCAAATTCTTGACATACAGATTTGTATATTTTGCATCAGGACTAGGCAAAACACGGTCACTCTTTTTGATAAACCTCCCAACATAGCTGTGAAATCAAAAAACACATTAACCTTAATCTCTGGAAATAAGTATACTGATATTGAATACATTAATTAAATGAAAACACTTAGAATTAGAACACACACTTCATTGCATTATTATGATAAAGGGAAAAAAAGTTGTCATACTAAGGATTGAGGTCGAGTCTCACTTACATCTGCTTTTCTCTAACAGTAGAGCCATTCAGCTTCTCAATGGCAGCATTTGCGGATTCCTCTGACTGAAATTGAACATAGCCATATCCTTTGCTTTTCCCATCCTCAGACATGACGACTTTGCTGGATAAAACATTGCCAAAGCTTTGAAACAAATCTTGTAATCCCACATTATCTATTGATTCAGGTAGGTTCTGCCATGATACCAGAAACACTTTCCATAAGAATCTACTTCAGAACTAATAAGGAGCAAGAAAAAAAAATTAATAATCTCATTTGGAAGTTGTAGATGGATACCTTAACAAATACGTTCCCTATGCCACTTTTAAAGGCATCAGGATCACGATTGGACCACATGACCCTTATTGCTTTTCCATTCAGTGTAGAATGATTCTTCACCTCGATACCATGAATTGCTACAAAACCCAAATAGAACTAATTAAGGCACACCTATTCAATATTTTTTACTTTGGCAAGGTATCAGAATATTACAATCTATAAGTTAAATAAATACAAAGGGAAGTAACGTAACTTTTTTCTGAAAAGTATCAGCAAAAGTAACATGAGAAATAGATACTCTTAAGAACACTTGTTAAAGAAATCTACATTGTAAAAATCCTTAGTCTTGATCAGCTGTTCCAGGCATGTCTCATAATTTTTTATAATTAAATTGAGCATGATCAAACTTATGAATGAAAGTTTGCTAAATAATCGTCAGCTCCTAAACACGATCCCTCCCCTTGCCCCCCAAAACATGGCAACTTAAAAAAATAAAAACCATCAAAATCTTCATAAAATCTGAGTTTTAGCTAAACTATGCAACGATCGAAAATGTGGCAAATCAATGCCAGATATAAACCAGATCAGTTTCTTGTTCTTTTCTTAAAATGCAAAGCAAGCCAAAAGGCCCAATGCCTAGAAAAAACGACGTTGGGAAAAATATCTTGAAAAAAAAGGAGTCATATATAAATCAAGACGAAGGATCATCGGATTACAAAGACAAAACAATGAAAAACTAGTGAATTCCACATCCTCCAATACGATTCCTTAAAATATTACTGCATTATATAATTGGAAACCAGAAAAGACAGCAAACGATCAAATATGCAAGAAACTATGCCGCACACCGGGAACCACCAAGATCTTATAAAAAAAGCCACAAAGAATTGGAGTAGCATCGTTGAGTGGGAATCAATAAATCAAAAGAAAACTCATTAATCAGAAATTAATTAATACCATCTTGAGGAGAGAGGAAGTTGACGTAGCCGTAAGAGAGCGACCTGCCGGTAGAGGAATCTCTACAGACTCGAACAGAAGTGAGACTCTTGAACTCCGAGAATGCATCGAACAGCTTACCATCGGTGACGTCAGGGTGAAGGTCACCGACGTAAAGCGAGGCCGAGGAGGGTGGAACCATCGGAGTATTCGCCATTATTATTGATCAATTGAAACGCCAATAATGCTCCTCTCGTCGATAGTTTCTATATAGAAAAAGAAAAAGAAAAAGAAAGCAAGAGTCGACGGCAAATGGAATCGTAGTGCGTTTCTTTCCAAAACCGGAAAACAGAGTATATTTCTGGGCAGATATAGGAAGAAAGTTGTGAGAGTGTGGGATTCTTGAAAGGAAATTTTTATAAGAGAGAAGGAATGTGAGTAATTAAGTAGAAAAATGGTGAGAAAAAGAAGGCAAAAGAAGGAGAAAGATTGGGGAATTTGATTGGGATAGTGAGAGAAAATAAAGGAGAGTGTGATTTGAGGCAGAGAAAGAGAGAGAAAGCAAGACGATGGTGTAAGGAAGGATTTTGCATGCACGCAGGAGGTTGGGCCGTTCAGTATAAGGGTTTGCGAGAGAGTGGATTCTTTCCCCAAGCGCCAACAGAGAGCGTGCGAGTCACGCCTTTTCGGCTTTGACTTGCGGAATTTCTCGCCACGTTAACAATATCATCAAATTTGACAAGTCAATGACAGCGATCCTATATCATGGGTTTCCCCTAATTATTTTACACTAATGGCATGATAAAATTAGAAATCTTGGTTAAATACTTTTGTATGATTTAATTTAATAATAACCTCCTCCATAATTTAATATTCGGCCGAATAAAAAGTCAAATTCCTTATACATCGAAAATTTGAAGTCATTAATTATCATCCGTTGAGTACTGTTTCTACCTTTATATTATTTTGAGAAAACTTACTTTTTGGTCCCTCAATTGTTACTGAGTCGAGGATTTGGTCCCTCAATTGTGAGAAACTACAACTCAGTCCCTCAATTGTACAATCCCGTTTACGTTTTGGTCCCTTAGGTCTGGTCCGTTAGTGATGGAGCTGTTAAGTGATGACGTGTCATCGTTATCCGCTTAGGTGGCCGTTAAATGCTTAGTTGGCATGCAAAATTAATATCCAACTCATTTTCACTTAGCTTGACACATCATTTAAATATATTAAAATCAGACCAAAAGATGAAAGGGACCAAAGCGGCGTGCGTATGGGATTACAACCCATTCTGAACAGTGACAATATAAAATTTCCCAAATCGCCAAAAAGTGGTCCCAAACCCTTTCGAATCCTCTGCACGTTATATCACCCTAAGCATCGTGCACCTTCGCCGCCTTCGAATCGCTGCCGTTGAAGTCGCCCGCCGGTCAAGATGCGACTGAAGTCCATCGGTAACCCACGGTAAGAATATCGTCTTTGTTTATTTTGTTTTTGTCTCATATTCGTCTCATCGTGATAATCGTATGCATATTTTTGTATAGACTGAAGTTGTTGCGTTAATTGATTATTATTGCGTTAATCGTATGTATATTTCAATATTATTGCGTTAATAGAGTTAATGTAGTGTTAATGTAGTGTTCATTATTTCATTATCTCTGTTTGGACTTTGGAGGATTCTTGAGATACACAGTATTAAGGTAGAGTTAATGTGAGTAGACTGAAGTTGTTGCGTTAATCGAATGCATATTTCTAAAAATCACATCTGTTTCGCCGCCGTTAATGGAATGTTCATTATGAATTAAGCATTAAGGATGAAATATGCTTGTATGAAACAAGGATGAAAAAAGAAGAGCATCACTAGTAATGCATAGAGAAGCTAATTTATCATTGTATCCTTCATACGTTGGGTTGTATCCTTAAAGCATATTTTCTTCTCTGTATAATATAACATATACTCGTTACAGTATGTAATTTATGTCAATGGATGCTTGTATATATAATTTGCATTAACCAAGTTGATTGTTTATTAATGGTAGAGCATACATATATATTAAAAACTGAAATCAAATAATTATTCAATGGAACTTTACATAGAAGTACTAGACAGGTAAAGAAAAAAAGAAAAGAAAAAGCAGAGAAAGGAAGAGCAACTTTTGAATATGGAAGTGAAATAGGCTTTTGAATATTCCATTTTCTGTCATTGCCATCTTTAATCATCACTTTTTCTTCTTCCTTTTGACTATTGCTTTCTTTCTTGAGCAAGAACTTGTTTCAGTCTTTTTTTTGCAACTGCAACTCATCTTAGGGTAGAACGATGTGAGTGACAAAGAGAAGATCATCGAAGATAAGACTTGATCAACGAAGGTGCAAGATAAACGAGATGAGCGACGAAGAAGGTGGAAGATGAACAGGATGAACCACGAAGTTGGAAGATGAGCGGCGAAGATGGAAGGTTTGATTTTCAAGTTCTAGGGTTTGGAATGAAGCAAAACGCACGCGTTAATCGATTTTAATTGAAGATGGAAGGTTTGCTCTCATTTTGGTATGATTTTAATTTATTTTAATGAGGTGTCAAGTGAAAATGAGTTGGATATTAATTTTGTATGACAACTAAGCATTTAACGGTCACCTAAGCAGATAACGGTGACACGTCATCACTTAACAGCTCTATCACTAACGGACCAGACCTGAGGGACCAAAACGTGAACGGGATTGTACAATTGAGGGACTGAATTGTAGTTTCTCACAATTGAGGGACCAAATCCTCGACTCAGTAACAACTAAGGGACCAAAAAGTAGGTTTGCTCTATTATTTTCTTAAGAGCAAATCCCCTTTTTGGTCCCTCAATTGTTACTGAGTCGAGGAATCGGTCCCTCAATTGTGGGAAACTACAACTCAGTCCCTCAATTGTACAATTCCGTTTACGTTTTGGTCCCTCACGTCTGGTCCGTTAGTGATAGAGGTGTTAAGTGATGACGTGTCACCGTTATCTACTTAGGTGGCCGTTAAATGCTTAGTTGAGGGATCAAATCCTCGACTCAGTAACAATTGAGGGACCAAAAAGGGGGTTTGCTCAAATTAGTATCCAACTCATTTCCACTTGACACCTCATTAAAACTACTCTCTTGCAATTTGGTCCCAAAACCCCTAAATCCCCTAAAACTTTTTTTTAATCCTCTTATTCATCTTTTTCATCTTCTTCATTCATTTTAGTCCCAAATGCTAAAAATAAAATTGTAAAGTATCCCAAAACCCTTCCAAACATTCCAATTTAGTCCTTAAATGTATTAAAAACCCTAAAACTTAAGCCTCAAACTCTAAACCCTAAACCATAAAATCCTAAACTCTAAACCCTAAAACCCTAAACCCTAAAACCCTAAATTCCTAAAATTGTAAAGTGTCCCAAAACTCTTCCAAACATTCCAATTTAGTCCTTAAAAGTATTAAAAACCCTAAAATCCTAAAACCTTAAACTCTAAAACCCTAAACCCTAAAATCTAAAACCCTAAACCCCTAAACCCTAAATCCTAAACCCCTAAAANTTTATTTTGTTTTTGTCTCATATTCGTCTCATCGTGGTAATCGTATGCATATTTCTGTATAGACTGAAGTTGTTGCGTTAATTGAATATTATTGCGTTAATCGTATGTATATTTCAATATTATTGCGTTAATAGAGTTAATGTAGTGTTCATTATTTCATTATCTCTGTTTGGACTTTGGAGGATTCTTGAGATACACAGTATTAAGGTAGAGTTAATGTGAGTAGATTGAAGTTGTTGCGTTAATTGCATGCATATTTCTGAAAATCACATATGTTTCGCCGCCGTTAATGGAATGTTCATTATGAATTAAGCATTAAGGATGAAATATGCTTGTATGAAACAAGGATGAAAAAAGTAGAGCATCACTAGTAATGCATAGAGAAGCTAATTTATCCTTGTATCCTTCAGACGTTGGGTTGTATCCTTAAAACATATTTTCTTCTCTGTATAATATAACATATACTCGTTACAGTATGTAATTTATTTGAACTTTTGTGATGTCAATGGATGCTTGTATATATAATTTGCATTAACCAAGTTGATTGTTTATTAATGGTAGAGCATACATATATATTAAAAACTGAAATCAAATAATTATTCAATGGAACTTTACATAGAAGTACTAGAGAGGTAAGGAAAAAAAGAAAAGAAAAAGCAAAGAAAGGAAGAGCAACTTTTGAATATGGAAGTGAAATAGGCTTTTGAATATTCCATTTTCTGTCATTGCCATCTTTAATCATCACTTTTTCTTCTTCCTTTTGACGATTGCTTTCTTTCTTAAGCAAGAACTTGCTTCAGTCTTTTTTTTGCAACTGCAACTCATCTTAGGGTAGAACGATGTGAGTGACGAAGAGAAGATCATCTAATCCAGCAGTAGGCTAAGAAAGAATCGGAGATAAGACTTGATCAGCGAAGGTGCAAAATAAACGAGATGAGCGACGAAGAAGGTGGAAGATGAACAAGATGAGCCACGAAGTTGGAAGATGAGCGGCGAAGATGGAAGGTTTGATTTTCAGGTTCTAGGGTTTGGAATGAAGCAAAACACACGCGTTAATCGATTTTAATTGAAGATGGAAGGTTTGCTCTCATTTTGGTATGATTTTAATTTATTTTAATGAGGTGTCAAGTGAAAATGAGTTGGATATTAATTTTGCATGCCAACTAAGCATTTAACGGTCACCTAAGCAGATAACGGTGACACGTCATCACTTAACAGCTCAATCACTAACGGACCAGACCTGAGGGACCAAAACGTAAACGGGATTGTACAATTGAGGGACTAAGTTGTAGTTTCTCACAATTGAGGGACCAAATCCTCGACTCAGTAACAACCGAGGAACCAAAAAGTAGGTTTGCTCTATTATTTTCTTAAAGTTAATTACTCGATCGGTAATTATTATGTTTAAAATTGGAAAGATACTCTTAAATTCCAAAAATTATTTGTAAAGATGTTCAAATCTAATTAGGACAGAATCGAACAGATTCAATCCCGATAAAACTCATTATTCTTTTTTTTTTTTTTGGCCAAATGATAAAAACTCATTATTCAATTAGATTGATTGAATGATAATATTCTATTAAATCTAGTTAAATCCATTTCGAATGTCATTGATTTTTATCTAAATTAAATTGATTAAAAGTAAAAATATTTTGATTTAGTACGGTATATATATTAATATTTGAATTAATTGAATTAATTAATTTAAATCCTACCAATTAATTAATTTGAGATGTCATTACTATAATATTTGGAATTTCATAATTCTTTTTTTTGAAACATAATTCATTCAAAAGTAAGGCAAAACCAAGCGAAAACAAAGTAAAAATAGTCAATCCCTACCTAGCATAAACAAAGTAAAAATAGTCATTACTATTTTTAATCTTTCATTAAAAATAGTCAATCCCTCCTTAGGATAAGCTCCATTTTTGTCATACAACTATTATTTATTTCATTTTAGTCCTTAAATTTTCACATTTGTATCATTTTGGTCCCTAGAATGTGATTTCATCTTATTCATGCCATTATTGATAACATGAATAATTGAGATATACTATTTCTCTCTCATATATATCATAATAATTTATTTGATAAAGAGATCAAGAAAAATTTTTATTTTTTAAATGGAAAATCAATGACAAATTTATCTAAAATTTGTGACAAAAAATAATTATTTTTTTTTTTTTTTTTTGACGTTTCACTTATTATGATACATATGAAAGAGAAATAATTCATTTTCATTGTCTAATTAATCAATAACGATAGAAGTCAGACGAAGTCACATTTTAAGGATCAAAATGAAATAAATGTGGAAGTTGAGGATCAAAATGAAAGAAAATAATTTTAGGACCAAAATAAAACTGATCTCATAATTTTGAGGACTAAAATGAGGTTTTGACTCTCAAATATATTAAATTGTTCAATTTGCTCCAAAAGTTGATAAGTTTATATGATCGATTCTAAAATTACACTTTTTTCTTATTTTTAAATTTCAAATTTTTTTGTGTATAAAAAAAAAAAACTTCAAATTTTAGAAGATACCTTCATCTCATAATAAGTTTAATTTGATTTAACATTTGATATAATTTCATGAAAAGATTTTTCTCCAAATAAAAGATTTAACATATATCTTTAACTTCTCTTCTCTTATTATATATAGTAGATAGTAGATAGTAGTCCATCATTCTTTGCAGTCGAACGGGTCCTCTTATTATACAGTAGATAGTAGACTAGTAGTCTATCATTCTTTGCAGTCGACGCGTGTATTAAACCCTTTAATTTGCAGCGATGAAGCTTACGGAGAAAGATTATGCAGTTATGCAACCGGGAACGATAAAGATCACTCCAGAAGAAGCCGACGACTTATGGGTAATTTACAACCTGATTAAGCCCGGAGACATTGTCACCGGCGACACCACCCGCAAAATCCACCTTGAGAACACCGCCAAGAATACCGTCACACGTGTCAACATCACCCTCTCCCTCAAGATCATGTCCCTCGACTTGGACAAATCCTCCTTCTCTCTCCGCCTCAAAGGCCGTAATACTGAGTCCAACCAATTCGCCGACGCCGCAACCTTCCACATTATCACCCTCAAACCCCACCGTTCCTTCGTTCTCTACAAAAAAATATGGGATTCCGCCGCCATCGCCGCCCTAACCGACTCCTCCCTCAAGCCCTCCGCCGCCGACCTCGCCGTCGTTCTCCTCCGCGAGAATGCCGACCTCGCCGAGATTTTCCTGGTCGGAGAAAGAGCCACCACGGTTTCCTCCCAAATCGAGAAGAAATCAGGCAAGGGGAGCAACAACAACCACGTGTTTTTTCAACAAGTATATACAGCGTTTGTGAAGCGCGTGGATTTCAACAGCGTGAAGAGCGTGGTGATAGCGGGTGGTGGGCCCATGAAAGACGAGTTCAGGAGGTTTCTGTTGTCCGAAGCAAAACGGTTGAAGGTGAAGAGCATCGAAGATAACAAATCGAGAATTGTGGTGGCGGGGAGCAAGAGTGAGGAATTGAAGGAAATTCTGAATGACAAAAGAGTGATGAGTATGATAAAGGATAGCAAAGTAGTGTTGGAGATAAGAGCATTCAAGGAGTTAATGGAGCATATAGAAGGCAACACGGGTCGTGCGTGTTATGGAGCAAGGAATGTGGAGGGTGCGCTAGAGATGATGGCGATTGACACGCTTTTGATAACAGATGAACTGTATAGAAACGGGGATGTGAAGACGAGGCTGAGGCACACGACGTTAGTGAAGGCAGTGAAAGAGAAAGGAGGGAATGTTTTGATCTACACCTCAATGCATGTCTCCGCAAAACAGCTTGCTGATCTCACCGGTGTCGCAGCAATTCTCAGATTTCCCTTGCCTCATCTTCAGGACCTCATGGATCTTTAAAATTCCACCATGTTAATTGCTTTATTCTTCTTCTTTTTTGTACAAAAATTGCTCTATTCTAGTCCCATCATTCTTTTTTTTTTCTTTTTGGACAATTCGATCATTTTTTTTTGTTTTATTTTGGTAAAACTATTAATTTCATCCTCAAATTTTACACCAATTGTCAATTTCATCCCTAATTTTTTACGGATATCAGATAATTTTTACAGATGGATTCGGACGGGCATCCTAAATAACCATCAAAATTGTCATCCCTAGGGGGGCGTTTGGTACACGGATTATTTTTTCTGGTAATGTTTAATACTTTTACAAATAAGATTCCCAGGATTATAAGAATGTCTGTTTGGATGAGTTAAAATAATCCTAGGATTATTTTGTAATATTTCCAAAACTGTTACAATCTTGTGTTTGGTTCAACTTTGATATTTCTGGGAATGTTTAATACTTTTACAAATATGTCATTGACTTTTTATTCTCAACTAATAGTTTATCAAATGTAGAAATTGTTCAAAANCTAATTTTCCAATCCGCGTACCAAACGCGGGATTATTCTAGTCCGGAGCTCATAATCTCGGAACTAATTTTCTAATCCGTGTACCAAAGGACTCCAAGATGTTATCAAGCTTTTGTATAGAGAAATCTTTATATAAATAAAGTTTTAACGGATAAAAAAATATTTTGAAAAAATAATTATATTATCAAATATTTGATGTTTTAAAATTTAAATTTTGAAATAAATTTTAAATAAATCATATAGATCTTATAGACTCATCAAATCAAATATCTTATTGTAAAGTATATTGATACAAAATAATTCTATATCTAAATCAGAAATTTAATTAGATGATCACTAATACCCTCAATCTGAGTTACTGAGTTATGGTTTTTTTTTTTTGGTAAAGTACTGAGTTGTGGTTTCACTTATGTAGATACTCCAACACATCATCGATTTTGATATTTAAACAGTAACCTAAATATATTTTTATTTGCTATTATAAAATTAAATTACTTCATCATTATAAATATCAATATAATAATAATTAATACTAATCTATTTAAATTTTAATGAAAAACTTTCAACGTATATGAGATGCAATTAATCACAAACTATTATTCTACATACTCTTCCATCCACTAACTACTACAATTTGTGGTTAGTTTATATTTTTCACTCCCCTTTTTTATTTTATTTTTCAATTGTAAAGGAATGAAATTTTCACTTAAATAATATATCGTAAGTGTGGAAATTGTCCGATTTAACACACAAAATAGATTATGAGATAACCTATGTTCTTATTGCAAAATTTACAGTACGTCAATACCAATGATAATGGAGGAGCTTGGGGGTTCTAAAGTGTGAGACAAGAGAGAATGAATTAAGTGAAAGGCAGAGTTTCATTTTTGTATTTTCATCATCTTCTCTCTCCTCTTATCTCACACTTCAGGACCCTGTAATGGTTCCCACAACAGAGGATCGATCCTCATAGAGAGGCAAAGTCTAAAAAAAACATTGCTACAACATTCTCAATTTTACATGACTCCGTGTATGATCGCCGTACTTTTTCCATTTCCTTTTTATTTTAAATAAATTGATGAGGGAGATAGAGATAAATTATGTTTTGATATAACAATCCGTATTTCAATAGCATTCTCCTAAGGGAAATATAATGAGATCAGTAATCAGTTGAGCTTTTCTACACTCCTTAAATTTAAGATCTTTATATTTCATTAGTGACATAATAATATAAACTATTCAGTGTTTTGTTGTTATCAAACAATATTTAATGACTTTACTAACAAAATTTTAAGACGTACTTTTCTTTCTTTACACAAACATGATGTTTCCTTTTTTTTTCTTTTTCGTTGTCATTTCAATTCTCTATTCGTGCTCAGTTTCATGAATCGTGAATCTTTTTCCCTTTCTCTCTTTTTCAATATTGGTATGCTCGACATATACAGTTGCAATTTTCAATCGAAGTTTGTGCGAGGCCATAATATGTACAGAAAAGGAGATAATTTGAAGTTATCAGACAAGTATAGCGTTCTATTCTCCATTTAATTAATCCATCACACTAGAGATAGTAAGAAACCCGCAGGGACATTATGAAAGATGAAGAGATAGTATCGTTGAAAGGTCCATTTCATGTGCATGAGGGGATATGATATAATGTCCTACCTGTGAGAACATATTTAAAAGCTTCTAGAATATGTTTAGTACAATTTTTGAAAAAGTTACGAAGCCCGACGCGACGATCGATTCGAGTATTGGGATATTTATAAAGCGCCCTTTATTGTTACGCTAATCAGAAATTGCTAATAAAACACTTTATTGTCGTGAAACACCACCCTCGTTCTCAATGCACGAAAGCAAGCACCAATTCTAACTTTTCTACTCATTTCTCGACGGAAAAACACAGCAATTATCGGAAATGCGGTGTTTCCTTCATACACTGTTGGCCGTAGCCACCGTGTTGCTGCCGGCGTCGGTAGTATTCAGTGCATCGCCGGCGAGTTTCCTGCGTCTTGAACGAGCTATCCCTCTTAATCAACGAGTGGAAGTGGAAGCACTCAGAGTTCGAGACCGAGCTAGGCATGCTCGAATCTTGCAAGGTGTGGTAGGTGGCGTTGTGGACTTCTCAGTCAAAGGGACCTCTGATCCTGTCATCGTTGGGTATGGGTTTAATTTGTTTCCTCATATCAGGAATTTTAATGCGCTCGCTTGCTCGCATTTATTTAGTTGCTTCAAATTGTTTTAATTACAGAGGTTCTTGGTTTACTTACTCCCATTTGTTTCATCTTCAGTCAAGCATTTATTGTTTGCTTAGTTAGGTATTTATGTTGTATTGGATTTTGATTTCCCAACGGGATGCCGAGAAAGTGCCAGGAAGAAATAAAAGGATGGAGATCGAGTATCTGAGATTATAAATTTCTATTTCCTGAACTTTAGCTATGGATTCTTTGGGTGTCTTTCCTAACGCGTCCAATAAATCTTCTCTTTCGACATTCTACCTTCTCCCTGCCCCACTTTTTTTTTTAATTTTTTTTAAGGTTGTATTTTTACCTTTTTACTGTTTATTTTCCATGATACGCTGTTGAGAGCTTAGATTAGCAACTCATAAGTATTTCTCTCTTCAAACATGGGGTAATCTTGGTTTCGTTGTCTAGGCTGTATTATACAAAAGTGAAGCTGGGCTCTCCTCCACGAGAATTTAACGTCCAGATCGATACTGGGAGTGACATCTTGTGGGTTAATTGCAATACTTGCGGTGACTGCCCTCAGTCTAGTCAATTAGAGGTAAGATTCTGATACTTGTTAATATTCTTGCTTGTGGTAACTAAGTAAATAAAGAGACAATCTAGAGCATAAAAGCTCGTTCATTCTGGTTATATGATACACTCTACAGGTTAAGCTCAATTTCTTTGACACTGCCAGCTCGTCCACAGCTGCGCTGATTTCATGTTCAGACCCAATATGCACTTCTTCTACTCGAAGTGCAGCAACTGAGTGCACCCCTCAGATTAACCAGTGCAGTTACACCTTTCAGTATGGAGATGGAAGTGGGACATCAGGTTTTTATGTATCTGACGCGATGTATTTTGACATGATCCTTGGACAGTCAACGCTAGCTAACTCTTCAGCTAAAATTGTTTTTGGGTGAGTTTTTATGCTTTTATCGTTAAAGTGTGTGCTTTGTGTGGCATTGGGACATATAAAGAGAGCAAAGATGAATTTGGGAGAAGAAGGGGGTGGGATGTGGAGGGAACAGAAAGAGCCTTGAAAAATATTATATTCTGAGTTTCTTAAATCTTAAGTAGCAAATCACGTAATTCTCTGTGTCTAAGTAATGGTAAATCCATAAGCGTAGTGTGAGGAATTGAAGGGATTGAATTGGCAGTGTATTATGTGTGTCAGTAAGTAGAGAAACGGAAATTAATGGCGTTTGATCTTCTATCTTGGAGTTTAATTTGTCCACACCCAAATGCTTCTTTTATTGTAGTTTTGCCCATTTTCTTGATATCGAAAAATTAAATGAAGTTTTGTCAATATTTGTTTTGGTAATAGGTGTAGCACCTATCAGTCTGGAGATTTGACTAAGACAGATAAAGCAGTGGATGGAATTTTTGGGTTTGGCCCTGGTGCTCTATCTGTTATATCGCAATTGTCATCACGTGGACTAAGCCCCCAAGTTTTTTCTCACTGCTTAAAAGGAGAGAGTGATGGAGGAGGCATTCTAGTTCTTGGTGAGATTTTGGAGCCAAGTATTGTTTATAGTCCACTTGTTCCATCACAGTAAGTCCTTTCTTATGTTCTAAAATTTTTATCAGGATTGCAATATATTGAAATGAAGGAAATGTATAAGTTGAAATTGAATGCATTGCTTCAAAAAGTTAATGAAAATTAGGCTAAGTAATTGTTAAACATTAAGGGTTGACCTATTGTTTAGTAATTACAAAACAATCAACTTGGAATATAATATTATAAATTTGACTGCTACTTCAATTAAATCTCAGGCCTCATTACAACTTAAATCTCCAGAGCATTGCTGTCAATGGACAACTTCTCCCTATTAATTCTGCTGTGTTTTCAACATCTGACAACCGGGGAACTATAGTTGACTGTGGTACAACCTTGGCATACCTGATTCAAGAAGCATATGATCCTTTAGTCAATGCTGTAAGTTTTTCCTCCTTTCTTTTTCTGTTGTAAATTTAAAACATTACACTGCAAGAGATATATTCCATGATAGCATTACCTCTTTTTTAATAGATTACTTTGAGTCAAAAGAGAGGGCTTACTCTCTGGTCTCACACCTATGAGGCAATGCTGTTAATTTGAGGTGTTCTTCGGTTCAACATTGATTGCAATTTCCATAATAAGAAGCAAATAACCATGACACTTAAGCAACAAAGTTCTTGTCATGGCCCACTTAGGTCTTGAGATGACAGACTGAAAGTGGCATTTTTGTCCACTGAATTTAGTTGTCCAGTATATGCTTTTTTTCTTTCAAGTCACATGCAGTTCCAAACGTGCTTTGATCTTAATTATTAATTTTTAAGTAATAAATGCTTTTTGGCTTGTTGATCTTAAGATTCTTTACCAATTGTACATCATGTTGAAATTTGTCAATTTAAAAAAAAATTGATTGGTAGCTTTAAATTGATTGGGGGGTTGTGGAAAGGAAGGAAACAAATCGTTCCTATTAACTTTTCCTGAATCTTTGCTTGTAGTATGAGGAATCATAAATACCTTATATATAACATATATTGATATATTGATGTTGTCCTTCTTAATGGATATGCAGATAACTACCCTTGTGTCACAGTCTGCCACTCCCATCATTTCAAAAGGAAGCCAGTGTTATTTGGTTGCTACCACTACCAGGTTAACTTTCAACTGCTTTTCTATACAGAACTTGATGTTCTCTTCTATTGCAAAAGGAGAGTATATCATTTTAGGACATCTAAAAATTTCGTTGAAATTTTTGCTTGTTACTTATTCAGTTTAGGTGATATATTTCCTTCAGTAAGTTTGAACTTCGCCGGTGGAGCATCCATGGTTTTAAAGCCAGAACAGTACCTTTTGCATAATGGTTTTGTTGTAAGTATCTCTGTTCAATCATATCTTGCATAATTTCCTTGTTTATGGTAAATTTATTCTTCTTAAATACAGCCCACTGGTTATACTCTGATGTGCAACTTTTCTTTAACAGGATGGTGTTGGACAGTGGTGTATCGGTATCCAGAAGGTACAGGAGGGAGTCACAATTTTAGGAGGTTAGACCCCTGGAAAAGATTTGTTAAGCAGATTATAGTCCGCAAAATTTGGGTGAAAAGAATCCTTCTTCTCATTTGATAACGAAATAGGCACTTTTATGAATACTGAAAATATCCTCCTAAGTTTTTTATGTCGTATCTGTGGTAAAGAGCTAAAACTCAGTCATTTCATTGAATGTTTTGGGTTTGTATTTCCTTCCCAAAACCCTCTACATGGAAGGTACATACCTTGTAGGTGTTAGAAGGCTTTTTCTGCATCATAACAATTGACTTCTGTTATAATACTCCAAAATAGGTTTTGTTCTCTAATTGTCATCATTCAAAATGAAGCAACATTTGATGATAAAAGTTGGTTTTGTTTTGACTAGAAAATGCCATGAGTGCTAATCATAAATTTGCCTTTCCATGTTTGTCCTGTCTATTATGCATCAAAACATATTGAATCAACGAATGAACTCATTTTGATAGTACTGAGTTTATCAAATTACATGTTTCCTAATTTGCAGATCTTGTCCTAAAAGATAAGATTGTTGTCTATGACTTGGCTCATCAACGAATTGGATGGACTGACTATGATTGTAAGTTCATCACTGGACTCTTACTTGCCTGCTAGCAATATATATAATATGACCCATTATTCAGTCTTAATTTGAAATTGCTGCCCAGGTTCCATGTCTGTAAATGTTTCTGTGACCACAAGCAAGGATGAGTACGTGAATGCAGGACAGATTAGTGTGACCAGCTCAGAGGTAGACATTCTCACTTTCACCAAGTTGCTACCTTTAAGCATTATAGCTCTCTTTATGCACATAATAGTCTTGGGGAGGTCCTAATTTTTGTAATTAAATACCAATTTAAAAGCTCATTCTTTGTAACCCACTTTGGAGTTTTCATGGGTTGGCCGATGTATTATTTATTATCTGTAACTTCTTCTGACATTTGGATCAGAAGTAGTAGTTGCTTCTGTTTTGTATGCTTGCAAAAATGGGGCATCTTCCATTCATCTGAGATGAAAAGTAGGATCTCATTGTAGAGGGACTTTGTTGAGAGCTGCCAGAATTGTATATTGGTGGATATAATTGTACCACAAGACTCAGCATATATGTAACAGTTTGTTTCTGATTCATTACTCTCAAGTTTAGGTTTGTAATTGTATCTAAGATCTCAAATTCTTCCAGTATCATAGGACATGGATAGTATTTAAGGCAAGAACTCTGTAATTTAAAATTTTAATTGACACCGTTGCTGGAGTACCTGTCGTTCATAGAGCAATATCACCTTGTTCTGTAGTTGGCTTACCATGTGGTTGTCACTATATATATATATATATATATATATGATGTATCACTGAGATGACGATTTCTTGATAAGTGATACATACCCGCACGGGATCAATGAATTTGGTCATGCCCGGGTTTAATCTGTGCCTTTCTTGTAAGGTGATTCTGGTAACGAGGGTTCTCAGCTCTCACGTGGTGTGACAAATAAGCAGGGGGTTGGCATTTCCAAGGTCAGTTTATTAGGTGATGCCTTTTGTCATGAAAGGTTGTTCCACCATCTGAAAATACTCCATTGTTATGGTCAGTTTATTAGGTGATGCCTTTTGTCATGAAAGGTTGTTCCACCATCTGAAAATACTCCATTGTTATGGTGCGCTCATATTAATCAAATTGTGACAGCTTCACAAATTATGAAAAGGTAGGGTATCTGTGCAAATATGTTTCCGATTAAGCAGTGAAAATATTTCTCTTTACTCTTTCTGTTAAGTAAAGTTTCATACTTACGTGAAGATTTTCTCTCCTACTCTTGGATGATCTACTACTAGAAATAAATTGTAAAAAAAAAAAAAAAAGACTTGCATTGACTAAATCTTCCAAAAAAGATTCAAATATGTATTGCCT
This sequence comes from Chamaecrista fasciculata, assembly GCA_003254925.1. Classification (NCBI taxonomy): domain Eukaryota; kingdom Viridiplantae; phylum Streptophyta; class Magnoliopsida; order Fabales; family Fabaceae; genus Chamaecrista; species Chamaecrista fasciculata. The sequence continues at coordinate 18,156 of QANZ01028719.1, read as the reverse complement.
CATTTTTTTTATTAGTTTTTTTTAGTGAAATGTAAATCTTGTGCCTCTTTTATTTGTATATTAAGGGGCATATTGCCTTTTAAAAGACCCAATAAATTAATTTAGATGGGTTGAGAGTTGAGAGTTGAGACTGTACACTTTAACTGGTCTTTGCCCATTTCCGCAATGCAGTCATTAAATTCGACCAATTTTGTTGTCTTCTGAGTTCAGACTTCAGGGTGAAAAAAAATCTTGTTTTCCGGTGAATAAAATATATATTTCTTAATTTAATATGATGGTTGGCTAGCGCAATGCGACCTCCCAATTTTAGTATTGGTTGAACTGATGCATTATTATGAATAAAGAATTGGAGAATGGATGGCACGTCCAAGAGCCCAATACTTGGTGCTCATCCACCACGTCTATTCGCAATTCAAGCACAACTCCTGTATAAATATACATCTGCTCCTTCGAAGGTTTGAGCCATTTTAGTGTACTAGAAATTAAGGACAGTTTTCCACCAAAAAAAAAAAAGAAATTAAAGACAGAAGACGAGATGAGATTTACAGTAGCATTGGTAATTGCAGTCTCAATATTAGTGGGTTGCACCAATCACATAGCCATAGCTTCAGATGAAGCATCAAAAGGAGTCATTCACGTCAGTGGAAAAGTATTATGCCAAGACTGCACCAAAGGCTGGAATGAATGGGTTCAGGGATCCAAACCAATCCAAGGTACGTGCTTCTCGTAATCAACTATAAACACACACATACATGTATATATGTAATTATATATATATATATATGAAATCCATCCTTAAAAAAAGTTCATGGTGAATTAATTAATTAATGCAGGAAGTAAGGTATCAGTGACATGCTTTGACGAGAGAAGAAGGGTTATGTACTATGGAAGCGACACAACAGATGAAACAGGGCAATTTTACTTGAGTTTAAAGGAGTATATAAATGGGAAGAAGTTGGATACAAAGCTATGCTCTGTGAGGCTAGTGTCATCCCCTGACAATGCATGCAATATTCTTACTGACTTTGGTGGTGGCAAAACTGGCGTGAAACTCATCAACCCCACTTCCATGTATCGCGATTTAATTAAATTTGTGCTCTCCCCTTTTTATTATACCACTCCTATGTGTGACAAACCTGACACCTCTCATTCCTATGAATATGATGACCAACCACCTCACTATTAGTATCTCTGGGTTTCCCATCTTTTTCAGTTATCCCTTCTCCTTGCTTCCCATTTATTTATCTAACGGGTTGTAATGTATGTTATCTTATGATTTGATTGATGGAAAATTTGTACTCCATTTTCCCTTCTAGGCATCAATTGTATACGTAAAATATAATCTATATCTAATTGATTAGTCGGAGCCTTTACGTGAACTAAACTAGCAAATTAATTGATCAAACTTTCATATATAATGTACACTATAGCAATATTATTGAATAATGGGACGCTGATGATGATGAGATCGATAATAATAAAGGCATTGTGACAACTGGATATATGTTTATTGAAGGAAATATGCTTGGTAGTTGGTATATATAGAAGGGACCAATTATACTTATTAATGAAAATGAAGTTAGGGTTTATATTTTGGAATCGATCATATTGTTTTGTTTTATAATTTATTGTTTTTGTTAGGCTCTCTACATATATATTCGCCACAGATTCTTCTAATTATGTTTCTTTTGGATAACTAGTAATTAGTGATCAAAGTTTTCATTTAAGTGTCCCAAGTTTGAAATTCAAGATTAAAACATTACCAACAAGGCCCTCAAAATCTTGTGACCTCCATAGCTAGTTCGGTCGCCGACATTGACTGCACAGATATGGCGACGAAGGACAGTGTTCGGGGGATGAGCACATATCTGAACGAAGCCATCGTGTGTCTGGGTGGCGAACGAAAGTCATGTGTGTTTTGGGTTGGTGGTCTAAGAAGAAGAAGACAGTAACAAGTGTAAGAAAAAGAAAAAGAGGAAGATAGTGACAACTATAAAAAGAAGAAGAAGATAGTGACAAGTGTAAGAAGAAAGAAGAAGAAGAAGACAGTGACAAGTGTAAGAAGAAGAAGTAGGCCGTGACAAGTGTTGCTTGATCATTAGCTGCGATGGGACGTAATTATTAGCCTTCATGAGTTATAATTGCCAGCATTGGTCGCCATATATTTGGAGGTTATTTCCTCTTCAACTAAAGACTTCTTTAATTTATGATTTTGGGGGTGAGGGGTATAAGTTCTAACCGCCATAATTTATTTGGAGTTTATTTCCTCATTAAGTAAAAACTTGAATGATAATGATCCTAAGCTTGAGTCTATTTTGCGAAATGGGAAAAAATAAAATGTTTTATCTAGGGTGGATCATGAAGATTTGAAGTAGCTTTATCAAGTATCCCAAAAAATAAAAGAAGCAATTAGTATGAGTATCTCTTTTAATGTTGTTCTTTTGGGGTCTTGATTCAAGTTTCTATATGGTTCTTATTGTTAACTTTTGATTGAATGAGTTTCCTGAAATTGAAACTCCAAAGGCTCTGATGAAACCCTATGTCAATGCTAAGGAGGGAAAAGTTAGCTGATCTCTGTTGCCTTATTTGCTTTCATGGATGAGGAGTAATCAATCATATAAAATCATACTATATAAAATAATATTTGCTAAATATATTGCAAATAAAAATAAAAAATAAAATCACCCAACTATTAAGTTATCCACATTTATCATTTTTATTGCAAATAAGTATCAGCTCATGTTCAATTCTTTATAATAATATTCTAAAAAAATTTACAAGCATAATTGATAATATGCAGCTTTAAAAAAAGGGTAAATTACACTTTGGTACCCTGTGGTTTGACCCTATTTCACTTTGGTACCATGTGGTTTGAAACTTGACACTTTGGTACCCTGTGGTATTCTCCATTAACACTTTGGTACCCTTTGGAGCTATTTTGTAATTTTAACCATAATAAATTTTACAAAAATTACATATTGACCCCAAAAAAATTTTAAATTTTTCATTTTAGTCCCTATATAATATGTATCCAGGGACCTATTTGTAATTTTTTGAAAATTTTTTGGGGTCAATATGTAATTTTTGCAAAATTTGTTATGGTTAAAATTACAAAATAGCTCCAAAGGGTACCAAAGTGTTAATGGAGAATACCACAGGGTACCAAAGTGTCAAGTTTCAAACCACAGGGTACCAAAGTGAAATAGGGTCAAACCACAGGGTACCAAAGTGTAATTTACCCTTAAAAAAAAGATTGTTAGGAGCAGTATAATTTTTTTATTATATTTCCCAATCTCCAAATAACTAAAAACAAATCATCGATTTTTATATTAGTTGTACTTAGGGGTGGCATAATGGGTGGGTTGAGTTGTGTTGTAAATGGTTGGGTCATAAATAGGTCATTAAGCCATTTATATTTATTAAGTGGGTCATGAGTAGGTTGACCCATGGAATCAAGGGTCTACTCAACCCAAGAAACCATTTTAAAATATTTATATTATTTAATAAAATTAAAGATTAATTATTTAATTTGTAAACTAATTAATGAGAATAATTTTTTAATTATTCAAATTTAGGACTAAATTGTATTCTTTCTCTAGATATTGGACTAATCTGTAATTTCCATCTTTCTTAATATTTTTATAAAATTATATTTTGACCCCAAAATTTTTTGAAATTTTTATTTTAATCCTCAATTATCATGATCTAGGGACATTTTTATAAATTTTGAAAACATTTGAGGGCATTATTTAATTTTTGCAAAACTTTGTGAAGTTCATCTTCCTCCTATTGAACGCAAGGTTATGTTGGGTTAAAATGCATTCATTTTCCAGATTTATGACTAATTTGTAATTTTACCATTTTTCCAATATTTTTAAAAATTACAATTTGACCCCAATTTTTTTTATAATTTTCATTTTAGTCCTCAAATATTATGGTTCAGGGACTCTTTGTAAATTTTGAAATTATTTGGGGCCATTTTATAATTTTTGCCAAAATTTGTGAAATTTATATATACCTCATCCATGAAACTAAGTAGTTTTGACACCAATATAAATTGGGTTGGGTAAACTACGGGTTTGACCCAACCCAACCCAAATTTTAGTGGGTCAATTTTGGACCTAACCCATTTTGACTCATTATTTAAATAGTTGGGTCATAGTTGATTAAAATGATAGTTGGATTGGGTTGAGTTAATGGGTTGGGTCAATATTTATCACCCCTTGTACTCTAAATTATTTTGTATAATCATAATATATTTGTAAAAAAATATCTTTTATATAGATCTAAATGTAATTTTTTGGGGTCAATATGTAATTTTTACAAAATAACTCCAAAGGGTACCAAAGTGTTAATGGAGAATACCACAGGGTACCAAAGTGTCAGGTTTCAAACCACAGGGTATCAAAGTGAAATAGGATCAAACCACAGGGTACCAAAGTATAATTTACGCTATATTTTGTCAGAATTTACATTAATGTTTACATATTTCGGTATTTCCTATTCCAAAACAGCGGAGAAGTTACAGAAAGCCCGATATGTAAAATAGGCCCAAACTTCTTTGGACGCACTTAAGAGAAAAAAAAAAATTACCACATAACGTCGTTAAAGTTGACCCACTAGCCTCTGAAACATTCAATGAAGAAAGGCCATATGTTCGGGTTCGAAAAGGCCACGCGGACATAATTGTCGACGTGGCAGTTATGTAGCCAGCAAGACCAAAACTGTTATGGAAGGAGTAGATTCAGAGCAAAAGCTTTCTTCTCTGGAAGGTTTTCAACCTCTCGTCGAACTGATCAGACATGGCGATCTGCCTTCGGAGATCAATGAGATTCCGGTGTCTTTTACAGAGACCGGCGGTGGAAGATACGTCGCCGATTTTAAAGGTGGTGGTCCCTACCATTTCGTGTACTAGATACGCTTCTTCATCTTCCTCCTCCTCGTCTTCGCCGCCGTCGTCATCGCCTGGTAAATCTCCGAAGCCGGAGAAGAAGCTGGTGGATCGCCTTTCAGCGGTTATTGACGCTGTCAACGATCGAAAACTGCCTCCTGAGCTTCGAGGCCAGCGCAACAATGTCAGGTAAACCTATTTAGGATTATTGCACTGTCATAGTATTGAAATTATGATGATACGGGACGAAGTTGATTGGTTTCAATTTCGTCTAATTTCAAGGTGAATTTCGATTTTCATTATTATTTTTCTTTAGTCCACTTCCTCTTTCAACTTCCTGGTATAGCCAATGAGATAGGGATTTTTACTTTCTTATTAATTGGTGAATGGTCTCACCAATTATATCATGATTTTGAAAGTAGATTGCCTTGCCTGATTGATGATTTTCAGTGGTGGTTACTCCTATTGATAGCATAAACTGTCTCACTCCAGCATCTTGACGTTTCCGTCTGATCCACAAGCTTTTGCATTTTCTTGTATGTAATTCGTGGTCCTCGCCAGTTGCCACTGCACTCGTTATAATCGATTATATTGTTAATTAGTGTTCCATATGGTGATTCGTTTGATAATATGTTGTGTCACGCTTTGCTACTCGATCATATTTTATTCCATGAATTGGTCGAGTCATAGTAACTGCGCTCCTCCATCTCGTACTTCTGTTTCTGCAATTCTGTAAACTTTTATCGAGTAGTAATTACTAATTAGTGATACAAAAGAAGGGGAAGTAGAAGTACCGGGAACATTTTCTTATACTAATGGAGCAAGAAATGTTGAAGCAAATGTAAGATGGACAGCTTTGTGTTTACTTTATCAGTTTATCCCTATCTTCCTTCTGTTTAATGTTTGGTCATTGGACAGGTCAGAAACTGACATCATCAACGTTGTTGAGCAAAGAATATGGCATTCGATGGAAGAAGGCCAATTTGAAAACTTGCCAGGGAAAGGCAAGCCGCTTAAGTTTGACACAAATCCCCATGCAGATCCAGCTGAAGACACCTTGTACAGAATCCTATCAAAAAATGGGTGTTTACCAGAGTGGGTTGAACTTAACAAAGAGATCAGAAGTAATATATCTGAATGGAGGGTAGCCTTGAAAAAAGCATGGACAAACAGATGCAAAGAAGATGAGTGGGCTGAGAATTCAGAGATTTTGAAAGTGCAATTACGAGATATCAATAATAAGGTGAGTGGTGATTTTGCTCTGTAAAGGATTCGAGCTTGATTCTTGAAGCCTTCTCCTGTCGACTTTTAAATTTTGTTTTTGATATCTTCGATGGTTTAATAAATACACTTCTTCCTGCAGGTTTTTCGGTATAATCTCATAGTACCTTTTGGTCGGCAAATGTTCGGCCTTAATTGGGAGAAAGAGCTTGGTCGTTTAGAAGAAGAGTAAGGACTCCTAAAGAATGATTGGTTCTCGTAGAATTCAGATTTTGTCCACTCATGTTGGATTTTCCAGCCATGTTACTATCAATTAGCTTAATTTATGCAAAGATTAGTTTTCTAGGAACTATGATGCTTTTAGTCGGGTGAAAAGACGCAAATATGTTGCTTGTGTTGGCTGTATGCCTGTATTAACGGTATCCTCCCGTAATAGCTGGGGATTCGTTTTTCTTTTTTCTTTTACACAAATATATAGGAAGAAAGGGTATGTAATAGAAATCGTTCTGTTGTAATGCTCAGACGTTACACATTACATGCAGCGTCTGTATTCAACTACATTGTTTACTTTATAGTTAGTTTTGCCGAAGACTAATAGCAGTTCTTGGTTAAATTCTCAATAATTGCTAAACGATTGGATTTTGTGTTTGCGTGCGAACTTCTCTCTAGTAGCAGTGCGATTCTGCCAAAACCTTTTTCAATTTTGTTTTGGCAGTTTTTATGATTTGAGATTTTTTTTTTGGTATAAGTTATGATTTGAGATTTTGTTAACGGAACTTCCGAACAAGAAACAATATCCTATTCAAGCTTTATATTGCGTAGCCAGAGCACATTTCTTTCCTCTTCTGGAATTTCCGGGAAGTGGATCAAAAAAGCTTGCTCCAACGGCGAGCCAAGCACTTAACCACCGACATAGAGCTGAAATAGGAGTTTCTTCACAAGATGGACAACGTACTGACAAGTTTTAAAACTGGTTCGCAATGCAAATGCGTGTATATAAAGCTTACGTTCCATAGATAAAAGCATAAAACCAGTCACCTTTTTGACAAGCATGAGCCGAAAAGAAAAACGCAAAATCTACTAGTTTCCTCAACAAGCAAGAGTGGTTACCGTCTTAGTATTACAAATCACATGACTTACGATGGCAGTCGTATTGTGGATGATGTAGCAGCAAGATGTACGAGTGCTCTCCTGTGGTATGTGGCACGCAGCTTCTTGTATTTCTGCACAAAATCCACAAAGTCGATTTCTCTATCAAGGAGTTGCTGGTGCAGATTTTCAGATTCCTCTTCTGTCTTACTCATAGCCTCTACAAATTAAGTTTATGAATTTAATCATATATGAATCCAACCCATAGTCTTAGTGTGTATGATAACATTTCAGATCATACCTTGAACCCTTTGTAGAAGGAATGCTGGGGAGTTGAACTTCAGCGCTTCTTCTTTCTGCTTCTCAAGCTCATTTAGTTTCTCTTGAGCAGCAGCTAACTCAGTTGTCCGAATTATTCTACACTGCTCTCATGGAAGGGAAGAAAGTTCCAAATTAGCAAAAAACTAATTTTTTTTTTAAAAAAAAAGACATTCAGATCGTTTGAGGGTAATTTTACCTGATTCCTAAGTTCCATGATTCGAGGTTCCTTTTGTAGATTTTCCTCTGCATTAAAGAACAGGAGTCTGAAATTCTTTCCAATACCCAATAAGCCAGCCATTCAATTACTAGCAGAACATTGAAAAAAAAAACAAACTAACCAGCAAGTTGGGAATTCTCCTTGCAAAGTTCATTTTTCAGCTGATCATATCATACAGGGGGAAAAACAACTTCTAACATAAGCATCAGAAGCAAAGACACTGCATAAAAACTCTTAATATATAGTTGTCACTTGTGACGTAAGCAAACATGACTCCAATATTTTTCATAAATGTACCAAAGTGTCAATGCTGATTGCTGACACTCACAGCATGTGGCAACTTTGCAAATTAACATACTAGGAGATGATACTTTGAATATATCTGTGCACTCTATTTTCTCCTTTGATAAAATACACAAGCAAACCATGAGTCTCCTTACTTCTAACAGTAACTTAGTGATAACTCCCAAAAAAACAAAAAAGAGAGGCAAGTAAAAAAAAAAGTGTCTTAGCATATATGCCGTGGCAAATAATGTACTGAGTATTCCTTGTTCACACATCAGTAAATACCAATTATCTAGAAGAGCCACCCTCTATGTTGGATAATTTAGACACGGCCAGATAGCTGTCAGGTGCCAGCTACCCTTGGTGCCACCGTTAAACAAAATTATCTTTTGTCATGGTCAAGTTATTTCAGTTGTGCTAAAACTCATGGTTTGGACTCATATCCTAACGTCAAGACAGATGTAACGGGATAAATGATAACTATCTTAGAGAATAACACTATCCTTTATCTCTCAAAACTCCATACCACTACCAGTTTTAAGTTTTTCGACAAGCTCCAAAGAGCAGAAGCAGTTAACATAATATAATAAAATGTACTTGCAAATATAGCAGGTACAGCAAGAAAGCACACAATTCTAAGTTCTAAATAAGAGTGAAAATGTGAAACTTACGTTGTTTTGAATTTTGACCTGATCAAGTGATAGTAAAAACTGCTGGTATGCATCCTTGTCAGATAAAAGCTTCCTTAAATCATCAGCGCTAGACAATTTACGAATGGTGAAAGAAAGCAATAAGATCACCACTACATAAGAGAAAGTTTTACTGAACTAGTGTCATGGCTGCGAAAGTTGTGAATAATTTACAAGCACATTTTTCAAGTAATAAAAAGATTATATTATCGTATGAGTTTCAAATTTTAGAATATAAGTCAAGTGATGATGCACTGCTCAGAGAAAGGCGTCTTAGACATATTTTGCTCTACCTCTTGTCCTTCAAAACAGCAACAACTCCAGCAGCTTGGGCAGGCGAAACAGGAGAAGGATAATGCATTCTTTCTGTAGGCCTTTGTGAACTTGAGGAAGTGCCAATAGGAGTTACGGGCCTAGAAGCACTTGGTGAGCTTACCACAGATGGAGGATACCAGGACTGTGCAGAACCATCCTGTGGATGTGGCTGAGTTTTCTGCCCTTCTGATCTCCTGTGTGTAAACAACGTCAAACCTATAGTGGATGCCAATGCTAACTCAAGATGGATATGAAACCAGAGTTTAAAGAAGAGAGAGAGAAACGAAGAAAAGGAAATCCATGGCTTGAGTATTAATGATAAGGGGAAATTCTCTTTGTCATAGAACATGTTAGAATTTCTGCAACATCAATATCATTCTCAACATCCATATAATATATATACAAGAATCACCTACAGAAAACAAGAAAAACTAATATGTTAACACATCAAAGTTTCAGGAATCATAGTACAATAGCTAACTTGTAGCAAAGAGACATACCGTGAAACGAATTACAACAGAGAATCAATTAATTCAGCCAACGTGCATCAAGTCTAAATTATATTAAAAAAAATCCACATCGACACCATATATAAGATTAAAACCACTGCATAGATAAACATATAACAGAGAGCTATCATAAGAACGCATAGCAATCTCGTTACTATAGAAGAACCTAAAATTTAATCGATGAAATAGCAGGCAATTACATCATACTCTGACGAATAAAGAAACGATATACAAAATTGAACTTTCAGAAGAATCTTAATCTTAATGAAGAGTTACCAGAATCCGAACATTGTTCACTGCTCACTAATTGTAAATTTGAAGGAGACAGAAGAACACGGGGCAACGATGAAGAAGTAGTCTCAGATATTATCGGAACTTTACTCTTTCTCTTGCTTCCGATGAATCGGAGCTCATCCTCTCTCCACCGACGTCATTTCACACTAACCGGACTTTAGGCGGTAATGCCCTATCGGTAATCCTCATGACTGCAAATTTGTCGGTTTTCTCAGGAGAATTTTTCTATTATTTTCCTTTTTCCATTTTCGGTCTTTATTTTTTTTTCCTTGGGTCAGTTCTTTTTTTTTTCCTCCCATCTTTGGGTCAGTTCTATTTTTCAGTTTCTTCTTTCTTTTTTTTTTTCCTTTGTCATTGGTGGGCTAGACTAGGTACTGGATAGATTTAGGTCCAAGGATTATGCTTATATAACATTTTTTATGATAAAAAAATTTATCACTAATCATAAAAGATAATAAAAATAAATGTTATAATTTAAAAAACTCAAAAAAATATATAAAGAATCTCGTACAATTCTTTGATTCTTTTCTTATGCTTGATATATTGTATCCGGCCAATAAATGTTGACTAAGTTGGTAAGAAGTCAACTTATAACTCAAAATTTCGTGAGTTTGAATCTCGCTACTAATGTGAGGGTTTTGTTGACAGGCGATTAGTAAGTATTTCTGTAAGCGCTTAAAGAGCCTAGAGGCACGTTCTGTCCTTGATGAGCTCTCGGAGCTCAACTCATTTAAACTTTTCTGTAAATATATATATATATATATATATATATTGTTTCTAGGTCAATTTAGATCACAGTTGATAGTATAACCCGGCACAATTAATAAAATTTGGGCTAGTGACTAAACGAAAGTTGAGATTAACATTTAATGTTATGATTTAGGACTTAAAGATTAGTTGTACTAAAAAAAATGGACTTCAAGATTAGGTATTGCATGGTTATGACAATTAAAGCTTGCTGAACACATGAGGCTTAACTACCTTGATCAGAAGGTCTCCTATTGAATTTTATTTAAGTTGAAGTGTTAAATAAATAATAGTACTCTAACTCTTTAAATGTTTTTTTTCTCATCATAATGTAAAATGATGACTCACACTCAATTATATATGTAGTTTGTTAAACAAAAAGGTATAAACATTAATAGTTAATAATTTTTTTTTTTGTAAAAGTTAATACAAATTTTACTGGACGTACTAAACACTAGTAGAATTTATATGATGCCAGTTCTTTTTGTTTTTTTTAAAAAAAGGGTAAATTACACTTTGGTACCCTGTGGTTTGACCCTATTTCACTTTGGTACCCTGTGGTTTGAAACTTGACACTTTGGTACCCTGTGGTATTCTCCATTAACACTTTGGTACCCTTTGGAGCTATTTTGTAATTTTAACCATAACAAATTTTGCAAAAATTACATATTGACCCCAAAAAATTTTCAAAAAATTACAAATAGGTCCCTGGATACATATTATATAGGGACTAAAATGAAAAATTTAAAATTTTTTTGGGGTCAATATGTAATTTTTGTAAAATTTATTATGGTTAAAATTACAAAATAGCTCCAAAGGGTACCAAAGTGTTAATGGAGAATACCACAGGGTACCAAAGTGTCAAGTTTCAAACCACAGGGTACCAAAGTGAAATAGGGTCAAACCACAGGGTACCAAAGTGTAATTTACCCAAAAAATAAAATTGACCTGAAGTTCATAATCAAAATTGTCCGATCATGAATATAACAAATTAGCTACTTTAATTATTACGAATGGAACTATTTTGATCCAAATTTTAAATATAATGTGCGAATAAACTAGAGTCCTGTTAAATGTTGCCTCGCTCTCTAATTTTCATAGGCTAGCCTGACTTTTTCTTTTCGGTCAAATGCCTAGCCTGATTCAAATTAATTATATCAAACAACTAATTTTTTCATAGTAAAATAATACAATTAAAAGAGCTAGCTAAATGTGTATCACTTTGTCTGTGGTAAGTGTTATTTTTAATATGGCATATGTAATTAGTTTTTTTTGTTTGCCCGAGTAATTAGTAATTTTGATTGACATGATTTTCAAAAAAAAGAATATCGAGGCTGGATCTAGGCAAATAAATGATAAGTCAAATTTGTGATAAGTCAATAAATATTTGTCAAATTTGTGATAAGTCAACTCATAACTCACCAGGTTGTGAATTCGATTTTTGTTGCCGATGTGAAGGCCTTATTAGTAAACGATCTGTAAGTATCTCTGTAAGCGCTCATAAAGTATAGATGCATGTCTGGCCTCGGTGAGTCTCGAGGCCTCACCTAAACTTTTTGTCCACAAAAAAAAAAAAATAGCACCGGAAAAGGACCATCCTTATCTTTATATATGGTTACTTCCGCGTGCAATATATTTTCTTTTTCTTTTTCCCAAGATGCATCTGTTAGGGGTGAGCAAAATCGGGCCAACCCAATCAACCCGATCAAACCCGACCAAAAATATCAAGTTCGGTCGGTTCGGTTTAGTGCAATCGGGTAGAGTCAGTCCAGAAAATCAGAAAAAAAAAAAAAAAA
>QANZ01028715.1:27997-59224 GCA_003254925.1 Chamaecrista fasciculata | reverse complement strand
CTCGCTTATGACTAAACCCATGCAGGACTCTCCGGGTCGGTCCAGCAACTTGTAACCCTTACATAATTGTACCATGACTCTCGAGAAGCATGTAGTGCATGTATCTCTATACACCGAGGTCATGCTGGTCTTGGTTCATTTACGTTCCCACGTGAATGATCGACCAGGGACAGTTTTAGATTAATTATCATATAATTAATCAAGGATTGTTATCATAGTAAACACGCTAATAATATGATAACCATTAATTTATCTCCATAAATTAATTAATATGTTCAAAACATATTTATAAAATGATTGGCCCTAGGGCACAATCTCCAACAGTATGGACCTTAGTCGCTCCACCGGAAGGGGTAAAACCCGTAGGGTGCAAGTGGGTTTTCAAGGAGAAAACAGACATGGATGGCAACGTCAACGTCTTCAAGGCGAGGCTAGTTGAAAAGGGATTTACTCAACGTCATGGTATTGACTATGACGAAACGTTCTCCCCTGTTGCAATGGCCAAGTCCATTAGGATCCTCCTTGCCATAGCCGCATATTATGACTATGAGATATGGCAAATGGATGTCAAAACAACACTCCTTAATGGAAGGCTGCCCGAGGATGTGTACATGACACAACCCGAGCGGTTTGTATGTCCAGAGGCACCAAACAAGGTATGCAAGCTTCAGAGATCCATTTATGCATTGAAGCAGGTATCCCGGAGTTGGAATCATCGTTTTGATGAAGTGGTCAAAGAGTTTGGCTTCTTACAAAACCCTGATGAACCTTGTGTTTACAAGAAGTTTAGTGGGAGCACAATTGTGTTCTTGGTGCTATATGTCGATGACATATTGCTCATTGGAAAAGATATTCCAACCTTAGAGATTGTGAAATCTTGGTTGGGAAAATCGTTCTCAATGAAGGACTTAGGAGAAGCTGCCTATATTCTAGGCATCAAGATCTATAGAGATAGGTCTCGTAGGCTTCTTGGATTGAGTCAAAGTACATACTTGGATAAGGTACTGAAGAGGTTCAGTATGCAAGATTCCAAGAAGGGATTCATACCAATGAATCATGCATTGACCTTGAGCAAGAAACAGTGTCCCAAGACACTTGTTGAGCGAGGGATTCATAAGATCCATCATGTATGCCATGTTATGTACTCGACCCGATGTGTCTTTTGCCCTGAGCATGACGAGCCGGTTCCAACAAGACCCTAGTGAGGATCATTGGACCGCTGTCAAAAACATCCTTAAGTACTTGAGAAGAACTAAGGATGAGTTCTTGGTGTACGGTGGAACTGATGAGGAGCTATGTGTAAGGGGTTACACAGACGCTAGTTTCCAAACCGACCAAGATGACTTTAAATTGCAGTCTGGATATGTGTTTCTCCTGAACGGTGGCAGCGTGAGTTGGAAGAGTTCCAAACAGAGCACGATTGCTGATTCTACAACCGAGTCTGAGTATATTACAGCATCAGATGCAGCGAAGGAGGCTGTCTGGATTAGAAAGTTCGTTTCCGAGCTTGGTGTGGTTCCGACCATTGCTGATCCCGTTACCTTGTATTGTGACAACAGCGGGGCTATTGCACAAGCCAAGGAGCCACGGTCCCACCAGAGGACCAAACATATACACAGACGTTTTCACCTTGTCAGAGAGATGATTGACAGAGGTGATGTAAAGATATGCAAAGTAGCAGGCGAGAATAACGTTGCCGATCTTCTTACGAAGCCTCTTGTGCGGGTCATACACTACAAGAAAATATTAATTTTCTGACGGAAATTTCTGACGAAATATTTTCCATCACTGATCCGTCAAAATTCCGTCAAAAATTCTGTCAGAAAATTTGTCAACGCGAGATTACACTGGTTATATTGTCTGTGACGGAATTCTGTGAGGGAACTATTCCGTCAGAAAACAATTCCGTCAGTAATATTAAAAAAAAAAAGCGCTAAACACGTTTCATTTTCATTTTTACCCATTCGGTTTCCCTCTTTTTTTAGCCCATTTCGCTCTTTTTTTTTCTTTTAATAAAAAAAGTTGAAAATTGTGTGGTTTTTACTTTTCATTTTGTCGCTTCATCATCTTCGCTGGTCGCTGGTTGCTCGTCGCTCGTCGCTCATCAGCCTTCATCATCTCACTTGTCGCTGGTCGCTCATCAACCTACGAGTAAAATAACTTTCCGGTCCCTGATTTATGCACTCGCTGACAGATAGGTCCCTGAATTTTACCCATTGTACTAGCCGGTCCCCGAATTTTGCAAACGCTGCACTAATTGGTCCCTCCGTCATATTGGCGTTACAAAAATGCTGACATGGCCATAACGGACGCTGATGTGTCCCGTTATGTGCTGACGTGTCCCATTATCGCCACGTCAGATCTCGTTATGTTGAAAAAAAAAAAAATTTTGTGCCACATAGATAAATAGAGACACATCAGCATTGTTGTAGTGTATTTTCCGGTCCCTGTGTTTTGGCCAATGTACTTTGCGGTCCCTTAATTGATCCAGCCACTTATTCTCAATTCCCCCTCTTTTCCCTCATCTTCATTCATTTTAGTCCCAAATCCTCAAAATAAAATTGTAAAGTGCCCCAAAACTCTTCCAAATATTTCAATTTAGTCCTTAAAAAATATTTAAAACCCTAAACCCTAAACTCTAAAACCCTAAAACCTTAAAGCTACTCTCTTGCAATTTGGTCCCAAAATTAATATCCAACTCATTTTCACTTGACACCTCATTAAAACTACTCTCTTGCAATTTGGTCCCAAAACCCCTAAATCCCCTAAAACTCTTTTTTAATCATCTTCTTCATCTTTTTCATCATCTTCATTCATTTTAGTCCCAAATCCTCAAAATAAAATTGTAAAATGTCCCAAAAACTATTTCAAACATTCCAATTTAGTCCTTAAAAATTTTAAAACCCCTAAACCCCTAAACCCTAAAACTAAATCCCTAAACCCCCCTAAAACTTAAATCCTTTTTAATCTTCATCTTCAATACCCCAATTTAACATAAATGCAACCTTCAACTTCTTCCCTCTTCCAAATCAATTTCATCATCTTCATCCCCTCAACATCTTCCCTCTTCCAAATCAATTTCATCAGCTTCATCAAATCAATATCTCGGCCCGGCATCATCATCATCACTATTACTCTCCAAATCAACCACCAATTTTAGCAAAATTATAAAGAAGCTTCATTTTGAATCACCATTCACCACACTACTGCACATACGCATTCACGAACAAGACGAAGTTACAGGTTCGTGATTCTTGACAGAAATAGACGTGGCTTTCGCGAGCAGAGATCGTCGGCGGCGGTCATCATCGGAGGGCGGCGGTTCGCGGAGTTTTCCGGGCCGATCTAAGATTCGTTTATTTGGGAGTTCAAGTTCATAGAATCACGATCAAGAACGGCACGATTTTGCTTGGGGTTCGACAGAAAGGACTATTCAAGTTTGTGCGTGTGTTTGCTCGACGCCGGCGTTCATCTACGGTGGGCAGAGAGTGGTGGTTCGCGGCGTTCATCCAATCATATTCGATGGAGATCCGAGACAAAGAACTTGATGATTTTCGATTCAGTCTGTGAATGGGGTTAGGATTGGGAATTTGGGAAATTTGTGAATGAGGTTAGGATGAAGATGAAGATGATGAACAGGGCTTGCGTTTTTTTTTTTTTTCAGAATTTGTAGGATTTAATTTTAATTTTTGGATGAAGGTTCAGGGGGAGAGAAAAATTATAATGATGTGTAAAAAATTGGGATTGTAATTTTTTTTTAAATTTCTGGTGATGTGTAATTTTTTTAGGGTTTAGGATTTAGGAGTTTAGAGTTTTAGGGTTTAGTGTTTTTTATATTTTTAAGGACTAAATTGAATGAAGATGAAGATTAAAAAAAGTTTTTGAGTTTAGAGTTTAAGGTTTAGGGTTTTAATATTTTTTATGGACTAAATTGAAATGTTTGGAAGAGTTTTGGGACACTTTACAATTTTATTTTGAAAATTTGGGACTAAAATGAATGAAGATGAGAAAAAAGAGGGGGAATTGAGAATAATATAAATAAAGATGGGTCAAGGGCCTAATTGTTCAACTCAGACTTTTTTTTAGTGTTTAGGGTTTGAAGTTTTAGATTTTGGGGTTTTAGGATTTGGGGTTTTAGAGTTTAGGGTTTTAAATATTTTTAAGGACTAAATTGGAATGTTTGGAAAAGTTTTGGGACACTTTATAATTTTATTTTGAGGATTTGGGACTAAAATGAATGAAAATGATGAAAAAGAGGGGGAATTGAGAATAATGGAATAAAAATGGGTCAGGGACCTATAAGTACAATGAGAAAATGCTGATGTGTCGCTATTTTATAACGTGGAGCTCTTTTTTTAAAAAAAAAAAAACATAACGGGTGCTGACATGGGCATAACGGGACACGTCAGTGCATAACGGGACACATCAGCGTCCGTTATGGCCACGTCAGCATTTTTGTAATGCCAATATGACGGAGGGACCAATTAGTGCAGCGTTTGCAAAATTCGGGGATCGGCTAGTACAATGGGTAAAATTCAGGGACCTATCTGTCAGCGAGTGAATAAATCAGGGACCGGAAAGTGATTTTACTCGTTTTTACTTTTCATTTTGTCGCTTCATCGTCTTTGCTGGTCGCTGGTCGCTCGTCGTCGCTCGTCGCTCGTCGTCGCTCGTCGCTCGTCAGCCTTCATCATCGTCGTTCGTGGCTTCATCATCATCATCGTCGCTCGTGGCTTCATCATCATCAGCCTTCGAATTCTTTTTCAGGTTCGTTCCTTTTTCTTCTCTTTTAACTGACCATCTATTCTCTCCTTTCTTGAAGCTCCCCTCATCCTCCGCGGCGTAATTTTCTCTTCTGACCCAGAATTTTCCTTCATTTGTGCTCCTGGCTGTGTTTGTGCTTTCCTTACGATTTTTGGGGTTGGAGGAGAAACATTTTCTCAGCTTTGGCGACTTGGATTTGTTGCTGATTTTAGAAATTCTAGAAATTAACCCCAAAATTCTAAGTTGAGTGATATGGTTTCAAGTGAGATGACTTTGGGCTTAAAATTGTTATCACTATGATGAACGTTTGATGTCTTCTACCTAATACTGTCTTGATTCTTTTATGTTTTACATTGTCAGGTTTGGTTAAAATGTTAGGCTGTTAGCTTTGTTAAAATATAAATCTGTAATTCTGATCTAGTTTTACATAGCCATTGCAACTGACAGATGGTCTTGAAGAAAGTTTCATTCTGGATTTAGAATAAGAAGTATTTTGGGTCTGAAGTTGTTCTAGGGATTACTGGTAATATTGGTAGAACGAGGTAGAAGTTGGAGAGGCGCTGGCAGATTGGTTGGTATATTTGCTTTCATGATTACTCATTTTGGTTAATATTTTGACTCTTGTCACTTATCTTTATTTAAGCTAAGATTGGTAGTAAGTTTACATTTTAATTGTGTTATAGTTTTTTTATTTCATTTATATGTTAATTTTCCACTAGTCTTCTTGCTTTGAGTGTCAAAGAGTTGTCAAATGGTTGCTTTGAGTGTTATATCAGGTATGAGCTCATATATAAAAGATTATACAGATAAAAATGTTTCTTTTGATATTTTAATATTTGTTTCTTAATGTTTATTGTTCTGTTGTTACAAGGATTGCCAAATAAAATCCTCTTTGTCCAAGTTTTTTGCCTCAATGAATTCTAATATTTCTTTCTATTGCATTTCTCCCCCTCAAGTGTTTTCTTTTCCCACTGATTGAATGACATTAGTGTAATTACAAGGATCATCCTGGGTAAAGTCTATACCTGTATGTTGTGCTTATGCATGATCACTTGCATGTACTTGCTCATCTACCTGTATCTTGCCTTTTATATCTAAAATCATGTGATCAGACCTCACTGATGCATGATGCAGAATGAAGCCAAATCTTGATTAGGAATGTTAATTTGGGATTTTTATTTTGGGTATTTTATCCCTTGTTTTATATGAGTGGTTTGTTTATCTGTGTGTTTTAAGAAAAAGTTTTATTCTGTTCATAATTCATACATATTTCTAAGTTGTCCTTCCTCTATTTGTCTATGTGTACACACTGCAGCACTCGTGTAAAAGGCTGTTTGTAGAACTTGTAATACATCAATTGCATCTGTGGAATTCTGATCATGGGCATGTGATTGGGGCGTGCAAAGACAAACTGAAGAAGCTCAAGTTAGAGTATTTGGACTTGTATCTTGGTCATTTCCCTATAGCCTCACCCTGCACAGGTATCATATTGATTTATATATGTTATATTATAAATATGATTTGAATGTAGTATGTGGCTATTTGCTGTGTTATGAGACAGTCTCGACTCTAGTCGACACCGTACATTTAACTTGTGTAATTTGTGGGTCTAGAGTGGTACTTTTAATTAATATGTAAGTTTGATTGCTGTATTAATGGGTGTATGTTGTATTATAAAGATGATGAGAATGAGACTGAATGTAAGTTTTGTGGGTCTCCTAGATACACAATAAAAAATATAAGTCGCGGTAAACATTCACTTGTTTCGAATAAGCAAATGTAGTACTTACCATTGATTCCTAGGTTGCAAAGACTGTTTACCTCACCTAAAACTGATGGTGTAGAAGTAAAGGGATTAGTCTTTGCTGTTGTTTTTTTTTTTGCTACTAGTTGCTACTGTGTTTTTGCTTGTCAGTGTACATAATATGATATGAATCCATTTGAGATTAAGATGGTGTAGAAGTATTCTTGTTTCATTATATGAATATGACTGGAGGTTATTTCTTGTTTTCTGCTAGTTGCTGTTTATTTTTTTTTGAAATGATGGTGTAGAAGTAAAAGGATTAGTCTTTGCTGCTGTGTTTTTTTGCTACTAGTTGCTACTGTGTTTTTGCTTGTCAGTGTACATAATATGATATGAATCCATTTGAGATTAAGATGGTGTAGAAGTATTCTTGTTTCATTATATGAATATGACTGGAGGTGAAACTTAATTATATTGATTGGATCTGATCTAAGATGAACAAAATCCATCAGAAGTTTAAACAAAATTTTAGTAATGCAATTCTATACTATTTAAATCAGGCCCGAAGGTGATGAGGCCATGTTTGCCCAACATTAAGTATCGATCAATAACATTCTTATTACCCTCTCATCTTGTTTAAGAAAATGTCTTACATATCCTTGTATTGGCAATTTCGTTTGATTATAGAAGATGTCGTTTAAATATTTTCTTTTGGGAGTAACCACTTATGGGATAGATTTAGTGTAAGTTCTGCTGATATTCTATTCAAATTTACTTTTTTGGATATTCTTTTGAATCCACTTTCTCCTTTAAGATCAATGATAATAATTTGTTTGGATTGTCCTAGTCTTTTCATTTGGTATATACTTTCATTTGCTCTCTTTGCCCAACAGACTGTCGTCTCTTATCATGGAACATATGGGGCGATGCCAAACTTGTATTGTTTTAATAGAACATATATACTATGAGAATTGAGAATGTTACTAATTGCTTTTTACCATACATACACCATAGTTGGTAATCCTAATCAACCCTTAAGTATAATCGTTGCCTATGGTGTATAGTGTATGATTTTGTTAACAATTTTAATACTGTGTACCTGGATTAACCTGCTTAAAATTCTTATTCTATTACAAGGAAATATAGTGTTTGAAGTTTATAAATTTGTGATTGCTGATTTTTTTAATCAATATGTGCTTACTGTTATCAAACCTGATTTTGTGGTTGCTTTACATATTTACCAATCAAAATCATTGTGTTGTTTATGCTTGTTGCTTCTTGGTCTTTACTGTCATATATGGACTGTTAGAGTCAAACACTTGGACATCTATTGCTATTTTAATTGATTTATTTGTTTATTTCATAACATGTATTATAATTGTTGTTCTTGCTCCTGGATAATTATGGTTCAGCTGATGCAGCCTTTACCTTATCATTTGTAATTACGTAAATTGGATATCTTAAACATTAGGTTTACTTCTGTTTGGGGGACAAGCTTATTCTATTTCGATCAAAGTTTTTGTAAGCGTTGTGGTGAATGTGACATCTTAAAATTTATCTATGGCTTGATGACCAGCTTGGCATGCTTATAAGTTGGTTTCAACATTTTTCCATGAAGTTTTTTATATCAGAAACCCTATTTTGGCTTCCTTTTGGACATGTTTTAACTTCGTTTTGCTATCTAAAATATTTGTTTCTTAATTTTTCTTATTTAAGTAGTTAATCTTATAAATTCATATTTTTCATGCAGGTGAAAATGCGGACTAGAGGAGGAAAGTTGGGAGTAATAGTAATTTTGGTAGAACTTCTAAACCTATGAGAGTTACTTTACCACATATACCCTCATCCACTTTTGGAGAACCATAGCCAAATTCTTCAAATTCTCCAATTGTTAATCGTTCTTCACAATCATCTGTTCAACCACCTTTACAAACACCAGCTCTTCCCACTATAGTCCAAGACCCTTCCTCTCAACCACATTGCCCCTCCCCTCATGAACAAAATGGACAGTCCCTCAGTGGAGCTTCAAGCATAGATCCACTTGATACAAAGAAATTGATAAAGCCAAATGGAGACACATAAATATTATTATTCTCTTGCTTTTAGTTTTAATTTCATTATTACTTGTTGAAATTGAATTGAATATTAATTTTCTATATATGTAATGTACAGATTTGACCCTGTTGTTGATGTCGTTAGGGACATTTTGGAAGTAATCAAATCAAAATTTGATACTTCAAGTTGCACTTGGAGTGGGGTAGAGCCTAAGCTTAAGAAACTATGGTGGAGAGAATGGAGCGTGAGTATCATTTTTATTTACATTCTTATATGTATCATCTATTTAGTTATCAACATCTATTTAGCTTATTAACTAAATATTTCAACTTTTGTAGAAAAAGTATAGATAGATCCCTCAACACGAGCAGCTCATTGAGAAAAATTGGAAGGGGAAGGCTGCCAAAGTATATACAACTATGATGTATAATGTGAGGGAAAACTTGAAGAAGGGTAAGAGCCCGTTTGGATAAAGGAGGAGTCATTAGAAATTATGATCAAAAAATGGGACTCTAATGAATACAAGGAGAAGACAGAGCAAGCAAAGAAGAATAGGGCTTCTAGTAAGGGAGGCACGATTAATACTGGTGGCTCTATTCCATTTTATGAGCATAGAAGAAGGCTTGTAAGAATTTTTTGTAATCTCAATGATTTTGTATTGCTTTGTTTATAAAATATCAGTTAAAAACTTTTTGTTTCATATGTAGGCAAAGGAGACGGGGTCAAACTCAGAATCAGATATATTATATGTCGACACATTCCTGCGAACTCATAAGAGGAAAGACACCGGCGAATTGGTGGACCACAGAGCTTCGAAGGCATATGTAAGATAACGATATTAATTATCTTTTGGTGTACTTGTTTCATTATATGAATATGACTGGAGGTTATTTCTTGTTTTCTGCTAGTTGCTGTTTTNTTTTTTTTTTTTTTTTTTGAAATGATGGTGTAGAAGTAAAGGGATTAGTCTTTGCTGCTGTGTTTTTTTGCTACTAGTTGCTACTGTGTTTTTGCTTAGTTTCCATTATACCATAGGAAAAATGTAATTGCTAGACAAGCGAAGATGGATGATGAAGTGGAACTACGCTGTCTTTTTAAACATTTAATATAGAGTTGAACTACTTTATGATAATGAGATGTCTATTGATGCTTTCAACTACAGTCTAATTAACTACTCATGTTGCAGCTTCAATCGAAGGTAAGTTGCAGGCATTACTGCTTCCAGAGTGAGTCAATCTTGTTGTGGGCATATACTAACAAAGTTATATTTTTGTTTCTATGAGACTGTTTTGATGNATATTAATTTTCCGTGCCTTCATTTCTCCTCTACCGCCAATGCTTTTCTTAGAAGCTGCAAAAAGTGACTTTAAAATTAAGAGCCATTTTGGCTTATTTTTCAACTTATGCTTTTTTCTTAAAAGCTCAACCAAACACCTATATTTATGAAAGAAGCACTTATATTTAAAATAAAAGTGCTTTTTAATGGAATTAAGCCCATCCAAACGCACCCTTAATCTTGTGTTTCCTGGATTTCTCTATGGCTCTCCACTTGCACATTGAGTTCCCACATCCCACAATCCATGTGTTCTTTTAGTAAAGTTTATTGGGTTTGTCTTTATCCTACCAAAATTGCAAGTTACAAAAGAAAAGGGGAATTTGGTAGAGACGAAAAAAAAAACTGGATTGAATTAATTGCTATGAATTCATGAGGTCAAATTAAAGTTGGAATGCGGCAGAATCTGTTTTCGTAGTTCAATGTTGCTGAAATTGATATTTATTGTAATGACTTTGGGTGGGGGAAGCCTGTGGGAGTGAGAAGTGGTGCTGGGAATAAAATGTATGGGAAAGTTACTCTGTTTGCGGGTGCAGAGGATGGGAGTATTGATATTGAGGCTTGTCTTTCGGTTTCTATATTAGAGGCTTTGGGAAATGATCCTGAGTTCATGGCTGTTGTTGGACATTAATTAATTAATTTATATATCTATATGATAATGTAATGTTATCCTGTTTCTGATTATACATTATATTGGGACTAAAATTTGCATGGAATTTGAATAAGATTCCATATGCTGCATTTTGTGTGAAGATGTTGGTTTAATTTGCTTGCAAGTTCACTTACTCTGAATGGTTGTGGAGGTTTTTGTATTATTTGTCCTTGTATGTATTAGAGTTTTGATTGTTCAAATATACATGAACTTCGCTAACTGGCAAAAGATTTTCTTGCAAGAAAAAATGTGCGGTTTCTAGAGATTAATGGTAGTTTATCTATTCTTCGGTTTGGGCATGATAAGTATTGTCCAAGAAGTGTGAGCAGGTTATGTTGGGATTTGAAGATGATGTGAATGATATTTTGTCAATGGATTGGGATGAAAGAGTTTGAGACAGAGAGATTATAAGAAAGGATATAGCATGTTTTTAAAGAAAAAATGTATATAAAGTTCCTTATATATTAGTGATAAGATTTCTCTAATTATATTTTTTTTCAATAATTGGTCATGTAAAAAATTATGTTTAATATTCTCTCTCTATCATTATTGGCTATACATGAATATGTCACATGTTAATTATTGGTTGAACAATCTTATAACAATCTTATACTTATCTATCTAGTTTGCTATTTTAGGCGGACTATATCCAATGTAGATCTATTCGAATATCTCAAGAAGATTCATCTGATGATGTTGATGAGGTTGCTCGAGATAATGCTTGTTGGATTGAGGCCGTCGGTGGTAAGAATAAAAAAGGACGAATATTTGGTATAGGCTCACAGAAAAATACCATTACAAGTAGCAGTTCTAGTAGGGTTTCACATCAATCACTGCTACCTTCTGAATTTCAACAAGACATAGAGCATCGTTTATCAAGTTTACAAATGGAGTTGGCTAAAAAGGATGAACTATTAGCTAAAAATGCTAAACTATTGGCTAAAAAGGATGAACAATTAGCTAAAAATAATGAACAAATACAAGTGGTTCTAAAGGATTATGAAGCTCGATTCCAAGATTTATATTCAAAGTTAAATGCTCACTCAAAATGATGAAGAGCAATGAGACTTTGATGATGAAGATGCAAGACTACTATTTATGTAGATATTAATTAGATTTCTTAGGAAACTTTACTATTTATGTAGATATTCATTAATATTTTGTTACTTTAATTGGTTAGATGATGTATTTAACATTATGATATTTTAATTATGAATGTTCTACTTTTGTTATATATATGATTTTTGTGTATTTTGTTTATTAGTAGTTGATTAGAAAATAACAAAATAAAAATTAAAAAAAAGGAGACAATAAAAAGTTTAAAAAAAAATTAACATTTGTGACGGAATTTGTGACGGAATCAAGACCAAATGAAGATCAAAATAATCCGTCACTAATTTCTGACGGACTTTGTGACGAAATCAAGACCAAAAGAAAATCAAAACAATCTGTCACTAATTTCTGACGGATAGTCTGTCACAAATTTGGCCGTCAATATTTGACTTAACGTCCGTCACTAATTCCGTCACTGATTTGTAAGAGAGGATTACCGTCACTGATCCGTCACAGAGTTGTGAGACAGTTCCCGTCCCTAATTCCGTCAGTGATTTGTGAGAGCTTTGTTGTCGTCACTGATCCGTCAGAGATTTGTAAGGCAATGTCCGTCACTACTTCCGTCACAGATTTGTGAGGGCCAATATTCCATCAGTGATTGTGACGGAAAAGTCCGTCAGAAATCCGTCAAAAATCTGTGAGGGATTATATTTTCCGTCAGAAAATATCTGCGACGACGCCAACTGTGACCGAATCAGTTCCGTCAGAGAATCCGTCAGAATCCTCAATCAGTGGCGGGATTTTGAAGATTTCTGTCACTAATTTCCGACAGAAATTGAGTTTTTTCTTGTAGTGATACATGAACGACATGTATCGTCGATGGGAATTAGACGCATTGATCAGTGTACCTAGTGTAGGAAAAACTACATTGATGATTGTACCTAGTGCAAGTGGGAGTCTGTTGGAGATTGTGCCCTAGGGCCAATCATTTTATGTATATGTTTTGAACATGTTTATTAATTTATGGAGATAAATTAATGAGTTATCATATTATTAGCATGTTTACTATGATAGTGTCCTTGATTAATTATGAGATAATTAATCTAAATCTGTCCCTCGTCGATTATTCTCGTGGGAGCGAGAATGAACTAAGACCAGCATGACCTCGGTGTATGGAGATACATGCACTAGATGCCGCGAGAGAGTCATGGTGCAATGAGTAAGGGGTTACAAGTTGCTGGACTGACCCGGAGAGTCCTGCATGGGTTTAGTCATTAGCTAGTCTCTCCTGTACGCCTGTCACGATGCCTTAGACTTGAGGTCTTGACTATTCCGGCGTTGTAGTTGTCAGACTTTGGAAGGGCTAGGTACGGGTTTGGTTGATTACAGTGCTGAGGAATGTGGTTGACCAAGATGGGATTTTGTCCCTCATTTATAGATGAGAGATATCTAACTGGCGCCCTCGATGAGTCTGTCCAAGGAAAGAGTGGCCACTCAGGAAAATGGGACTAACTCAGGAAATCGAGAAAGTTAAGGTTTGGATTATGGATGACTTTCCCGTGCCTAATCCATGACCAAGATATTGTGTGACAATAGGGTCTATGACAAGGTGGTACTAAGGTTAAATCGGACTTTTGGATAAAACGATAACTCACGTGTTTTGGGTAGTCGTGATGGCTTTTTAGAGTCCGCTCTCGAATTGTGAGTCATAGGGATGACTTGCTGCCAACTTCACGTGGGGCCTGCTGGGTCACACATGAGCAGGATCTGGACACCGCTTAAAGGGACACGAATTAGGGTTAATTCATGAGTCACTCTGGTGACACAATTTAAGACATAGCAAAATGTCTGGGACATAGAGTCTTGTCTTAAATTAAATATACGGTTAAAATATTTAGATTTGTGAGACAAGTTTAAATACATTAATTATTAAATAGTTAATTGGATTAATCTATTTACAATTATAATACTAGGGAATAATAAATTAAATAAGATTCCTAAAAGTTAGGAGATTATTGATTTATTAAATTCACTAATATTAGGATAAAACAAGATGAGGGTGGCGCCTCATATAAGGTGTATTTAATTAATGGAATTGTTTTATTAATTAAAGTCATGAATTTGAATTCAAAAGATTTGAATTAAAGATATTAGGGTAATATTTTTATTCAAAATCTTTGGAAGATAATAAGTTCCTAAGAGTTAGGAATGTTTTTTATTTATAAAATTCCAAAGATAATTTAGGGGAGGATGGCGCCTTCTTTGGTGGGTCCAAGGAGGAAGATTTGATCTTCCAATTTGATTCTCAAAGATTGCATTTTGAATTCTATTAAGATATTAAGGTAATATTTTAATTAAGAATTCAAGTCCTAAAATTATAATATTAGTGTGATCTTATAATTTTGTAATTTGATAATCCTATAATTTTGGGATTCCCTAATTATAATTATCAAAATTCCTCTAACTATAAAAGGCCAAGCCAAGTCGACTTGGTGACCTAGTTCACATAAGTGTGATTTTGCTTTTCTTCTCAAGTGTGACTAGAGAAAATCGCACAACTCCAAAACCTAGAGAGAGAAACTTCATCTTCTCCAAGAGTGTGAGAGAAATTAAGGTTTCCATAGCTAGGGTTTTGAGAGAGAGAGAAAAACAAGAAGGAGTTCTTGTTTTGCGCCACCTATCTTTAAAGTTCAAGAAAGTGTTCTTGAATTTTAAGAACTGTAGATTTGAGTTCCCAGGTTCTTTTGGAGAAAAGAACAGAAGGCTAGCACCTTGGTGCCAACAAACTGCTCGTGTGGATTACTGGCGGAGGAAGGACGCGTCAAGTGGACTTCTCAGAAACGCATCGTTCAACCGGACCGATTGAAACCTTGAGGTATAACTCTATCCTTCACCGGTTTAAATTCAGCTAGCGGATCCGTAGGGAAATTTTTGGTCCTTTGCGCCATTTAAGGTTTATTTTTAATTTTATTTTTGCTTCCGCTGCGCGCTTGGGGCCCTGGTTTCCCAACACATTTCCCTGAGGCGTTTAATCATCTCAAAAGACATCAACATTTCCAAGCCCTTTTGTAACTCTGGAATCGTTGTGTCGAGCATCAGGCAAGAGACCTCCAAAGAGTCATCGAAGTGCTTCTCATAAGCATTCTTTTGAGCTCTTGGAGCGTTGTTGGCAGACTCCTTAGGGAGAGGTTTGTCCAGGACATAAAGCTTCCTTTGTTGGCTGAGAACAATTCTCAGTTTGCGAAACTAACCAAGGAAGTTCGTCCTATTTAACTTATCCTTCTCAAGGATAGACCGCAGTGAAAATGTTGAACTTACATTTGCCATTTGATTCTACAATTCAAGATACGAAAGTTTAATTAGCAAAATATATCCACCATTTTATAAAACCCAGTAAATTTATTATTAGTGGCTAAGATCCATATTTCACCAAAGTTTACCGTCGCGTAGGCGATCATGCACCCTTAGGTTATTTAGGTAGGTAACTCCTTACCAATCACATCTCATGTGACTCTTAGATCTTTATGGGACTGTATCATCATATGATACTTGTTATGGCATGTTTATGTTGGGAATTCCCGGCGCAAAACGCAGCGGAAGCAAATGTAAAATAAAATTTTTTAGTGCGCCAGGCCCTAGAATTCCCGAACGGATCCGCTAGTTGAATTTAAAACATGTTAAGATAGTGGAATACCTCACAAGTTCCAATCGGTTTGGTTGTACGAGGCGTTTGCTAGAAGTCCACGTGGTGCGTCCTTCCTCCGCCGGTGATCCACACGAACAGTTTTCCGAGCACCAAGGTGCTAGCCTTCCGTTCTTTTCTCCAAAAGAACCAGGGACTTGTTCTACAGTGTTTGAATTCAAGAACTCCTTCTTGAATCAAAAACAAGGTGGCGCAAGGAGCAAGGAGACACAAAACTCCTTTTGTTTTCCTACTCTCAAAACCCTAGTTGTTGAAGCAGGTGAATTCTCTCTAACTCCTTAGGAAATTCGACCTCTTCTCTCTCTAGGACTAAAGTGGCGATTTTTCTCTCTCTCTACAAGGAGGAAGACAAAATCACAAAATGAGCTAGGGTTGGAGGGAGTAGGCGACTTCCCCTATTTTATTTCATAAAATTAGGGAATTTTAATAATCCTAAAATCAAGAGATTACAATAATATCATAATTTCAGGACTTGAATTTCTAATTAAAACATTACTTAATATTTCAATTTAAATTCAAAATGCAATCTTGCATAATCAAATGGAGGATCAAATCTTCCCTGGGACCCACAAGGTGCAAGGCGCCATACTCCTCCAATTTAATTAAAATTTTATAAATCAAAAACATTCCTAATTTTAGGAAGTCATGATTTCCCAAAGATTCTGAGTTAAGATATTACCCTAATATCTTGGATTCAAATCTTTTGATATCTTCATCAAATCTTTTGAATTCACACTCATGACTTAAATTAATAAAATAATTTTATTAATCTAAATGCCATAAAATGAGGCGCCACCCTCAAATAATATTGGGGAATTTTATAAATCAATAATCTCCTAACTTTTAGGAATCTTATCTGATTTATTACTCCCTAATATTATAATTGTAAATAATTAATCCCATTAAATATTTAACAATTATTATATTTAAACTTGTCCCACAAATTTAAATATTAGACAACTGTAGATTATTTAAGACAAGACTTAATGTCCCAGACATTCTGCTATGTCTTAAATTGTGCCACCAGAGTGACCCACGAATTAACCCTAATTCGTGTCCCTTTAAGCGGTGTCCTGATCCTGCTCATGTGTGACCCAGCAGGCCTCACGTGAAGTTGGCAGCAAGCCATCTCTATGACCTACAAGTCGTGAGCGGACTCTAGCAAGCCATCACGGCTACCCAAAACACGTGAGTTATCGTTTTTACCAAAACCGACTTAACCTTAGTACCACCTTGTCATAGACCCTATTGTCCTACGATATCTTGGTTATGGATTAGGCACAGGAAAGTCATCCATAATCCAAACCTCAACTTTCTCGATTTTCTGAGTTAGTCCCATTTTCCTGAGTGGCCACTCTTTTCCTTGGACAGACTCATCGAGGGCGCCAGTTAGATATCTCTCATTTAATGAGGGACAAAATCCCATCTTGGTCAATCCACATTCCTCAGCATGGCAATCAACCAAACCCGTACCTAGCCCTTATGGCTACCCCGCTACGGGCAACGTTAGACTAGGCCAAAGTCTGACAACTGCAACGCCGGAATAATGATGACCTCAGGTCTAAGGCATCGTGACAGGCGTACAGGAGAGGCAAGCTGATGACTAAACCCATGCAGGACTCTCCGGGTCAGTCCAGCAACTCGTAACCCCTTACGTAATTGCAGCATGACTCTCGTAAAGCATCTAGTGCATGTATCTCCATACACCGAGGTCATGCTGGTCTTGGTTCATTTCAAGTTCCCACCTGAATGAGCGACCAGGGACAGTTTAGACTAATTATCACATAATTAATCAGGGATTGTTATCATAGTAAACATGCTAATAATATGATCACCATTAATTTATCTCCATAAATTAATCAATATGTTCAAAACATATTTATAAAATGATTGGCCCTAGGGCACAATCTCCAACAGACTCCCACTTGCACTAGGTACAATCATTAATCAAACTGTTCCTACACTAGGAACATCCATTAATGTGTCTAATCTCCATTTGACATTACATGATTCTTATGTAAGACCCGTGCTAGGGATTTCATAAGAGGATCGGCAACATCATCCTCGTCTGCTACTTTACATATCTTGACATCACCATCTCTAGGTGATCACGTCTGAGTATATATATATATATCACTGTTGGAACATCAGTGGGGATCCAATCCCATTTGGTGTCTTCCTGTCTCCACAGGGTGACCACCAATCACACCTTAGACACTAGTTTTACGGTCTGCGTCTCCACGCGACCAACCCTATGTTGTAGAATCAGCAATCATGCTCTGCTTGGAACCTTTCAAACTCACGATGCCACCGTTCAGGAGAAACACGTATCCATAATGCGATTTAAATTTATCTTGGTAGGTTTGGAAAACGGGCACCTGTGTAACCAATTACACATCAGTTCCACCATAAACCAAGAATTCATCCTTAGTTCTGCCTAAGTACTTAAGGATGCTTATGACAGCGGTCCAATGATCCTCACCAGGGTCTTGTTGGAACTGGCTCGTCATGCTTAGGGCAAACGACACATCGGGGCGAGTACACAGCATGATGGATCCTATTGCCGAAGCATAAGGGATGCCACTCATGCGCCCTCGCTCATCAAGTGTCTTGGGACACTGATTCTTGCTCAGGACTAAACCATGATTCATCGGTATGAATCCCCTCTTGGAATCTCGCATACTGAACCCCTTCAGTACCTCATCCAAGTACTTACTCTAACTCCATCCAAGAAGCCTACGAGATCTATCTCTATAGATCTTAATGCCTAGAATATAGGCAGTTTCTCCTAAGTCCTTCGTTGAAAAAGATTTTCAAAACCACGATTCACAATATCTAAGGTTGGAACATTATTTTCAATGAGCAATATGTCATTGACATATAGCACCAAGAACACAATCGTGCTCCCACTAACTTTCTTGTAAACACAAGGTTCATCAAGGTTTTGTAAGAAGCCAAACTCTTTGACTACTTAATCAAAACGATGATTCCAACTCCTAGACGCTTGCTTTGGTCCATAAATGGATCTCTGAAGCTTGCATACCATGTCTGGTACCTCAGGACATACAAACCCCTCGGGTTGTGTCATGTACACATCCTCGGGCAGCCTTCCATTGAGAAACGCTGTTTTGACATCCACTTTCCATATCTCATAGTCATAATATGCGGCTATGGCAAGGAGGATCCTAATGGACTTGGTCATTGCAACAGGCGAAAACGTTTCATCATAGTCAATACCATGACGTTGCGTAAATCCCTTTGCAACTAGCCTCGCCTTGAAGACATTGACGTTGCCATCCATGTCGGTTTTCTCCTTGAAAACCCACTTGCACCCTACGGGTTTTACCCCTTCAGGTGGAGCGACCAAGGTCCATACCTTGTTGTCGTACATAGATTGCATCTCAACCTTCATGGCTACAACCCATTTCTTAGAGTTGGGATCCACGATAGCTTCTTGATAGGTGGTTGGCTCACCACGCTCCATGTGATGGAGATTGTGCCCTAGGGTCAATCATCCTTTAGATATGTTGGGAACATATCAATTAATTTATGGAGATAAATTAATGGNGTTTCATATCTTTTTTTTTTGGCCTGTGGGTTTCATATTATTTTCTTTGCATTTGACTCATCAAACTAACCACAGAAGCCAAAAAAAAAACAAAATGCACCAGGTTATGATTCAATTTGGGTTAACCAAATCTGACATGATTCTTGATAGTTAAAAACGATTCAACCTCTTGAAGATCCAATAGTATAAATCAAGCCACCTTCATTGTCAAGTCTTGGTCTGAATCTTCGTAACACCAATATACATGGCACATTTAAAGATTCATAAATCTTTATAAAAGCTTCAAAAATTACAATACTTGGTGCTCAAGACTAGTGTGCTAATAGTACAAAACATAGTCACCGGGAAACCACATCGAAGAAAATTCACAAATGGCACTGAGGAGTGAGGACTTTACACTGCCAAAACTAAGCAATCTAAAATCATGTTCAAGGTTAATCATACTTCAGTAAGTCTGTTAGTGTCACAAAAAACATACTGTTTAAAAGGAAATCTTAATTAAACCTATCATTAAGTATTGGATGTTTTTTTTTTCATATCAAGGGAACATATATTAATAAAAACAAGGTCTAGAATACCCAAACTATTAGCCACAGCATACAAAGCAACATAAGAAGGCATAACATCAAAAATAGACATCTCCAAAAACTTCTGGCCAGCAAAACAAGCAAGCTTATCAGCAACAAAGTTCACCAACTTAAAATCGGTGAAGGTGGCAAGAACAGATCTGCACAGTCCAATAAGAGAGGCATAGCGATGTGTTGAAGAAACGACACCATTCTCCAATAGATTAATGGCATACAAGCAGTCAGATTCAATAATTAAAGGAGCACAACCAGCTTCTTTAGCAACTTTAATACCATGGAAGATTGCCCAAAGTTCAGCCAATAAACTAGAGCCTCTCCCCAAATAACAAGCAAACCCTTTGATCCAATGACCTTGGGCATTTCTAATAACCCCCCCTGCAGCAATTTGACCACTACCATCTTGGAAGTTAATGCAAAAGCCATCAGTATTGAGTTTATACCACCCATCAATAGGCGGTTTCCAACTGATAAAAACACAATTAGGAACAGTAATAGAAGCCTTAGGACCTGCCAAGAAGAACCATTCCAAAGCTTGGGATTTAGCGCAATCAACAACATAAGAGGCAAGGGAAGTTGCATTTTGGAAAACTTTAAGATTCCTGAAAATCCATATATTCCAAATAATAAATTATAAAAAAGGTGCCATGAGGAATATTGAAACTAGTGCTGGAATTTGAAGTAGCATTAATCTTCAACCAACACTTAAAATCATTATGAAGAATAATACTGGTATGGACAGCAACGTTTTGCCAAATAATATTAGTCATTTGACACTTCATAAAGAGGTGGTGGGCTGTCTCAACTTCAATACCACAAAGAGCACAAATTGGATTCACATTGATACCCCTGGAAGCAAGAATGGCATTCAAAGGAAGCCCATCAAGGAGAATTTTCCAGAAATGATACTTCCTTCTAATATGACACTTCAAATTCCACACCCAACGAAAACTAGAATTCATTCTATCAGCATCTTGTTGACCATTGCAGTACCACAGAGATAAAGCCAAAGAATAGGCAGAATTCAAATTAAACTCCCCATTTAAACTAGCCTTCCAAACCTGAGAATCAATGTTATTATTAGAAAAACCATAAACAGGAGTTGTTTTAATAACATCACACACAGAAGAAGGAAGAGAGAAAGAGATTAAACTCCAATCCCAATCTGTAGGACCAGAATACACATCAGCAACAGTAAGAGCATCATCTTGAGGCAACAAAGGACCATGGATGAGATGATGTAGAGGACCCAAAAGACACCAATTATCATGCCAAAAAAGAGATTGATTACTAAAATTAAGAATTTTGAAGGATCCCCTGTCATTGGATGTTAGATACAAAGAAATTAACATTGCTAAAGTGATATTGTACCTGCAATGCTGCAGCAAGGAAGGAACGTAAAAGTACAAATCCAAAACTGTGCTGCTGAAGGATGACAGCAAAGAACACCACAATCAGCGGGAAAGTACCTTCACTACGACCACCGAGTAATTTGTAGCTTTAAACTTTATAACCAGATAAAATCAATGGAAATGACTTGCAAAAATCGCTTCAGCAACTTGATTTAGTTACCTCTTCCAGAAACTTCTGCAAAATTATTTTTGGAAGTATGAACAGCTATTGCTGATAAATTTATTCACCTATCAGAGCTCATCTTAATATCTGATTCATGCTCAGCAGCAAATGATAAAGTGGATAAAAGTGCCCTTTGGCCTGAGTTAAATACATATTTATGATTTGCAGATGCTAGGCGTTCGGAAGATTGACCATAAACAAACGGAGAGACTGACAGCATGGGTGAAGTCATGGTTGAGGTCTGAGAAGTTTTAGCCTTTACTCCCTGCACAGATTTACTAAGACCGGGCTCCTGATAAGACGGGAAGTTATTTTGTACTTCTTTACAAGGATGGTCCATTGAGGATTTTCCTGGAAATAACAAATTAATTCCTTCTGCAACAGAATGATTTTCCTGTCGTCTATTTTGCTTTGTCCCATCACCAACTTTGCTGCAATCATCCTTATTTACAGATGAACTTGATTGTCCAGGCGAACAAAAATCGTCTCTTTTAGACATGTTGATACCACTTTCCCTATTAAAAAACGAGCTGACAGAGCTTTTGAAACTACAAACATGACCTTTCCCAAACGAAAGAAAGTTATTTCCCTTAGGTACGACCGCTGACGTTTTCTTAGGATTCTCATCAATATTATGAGCCACGCCTACGCCTGATGCACTTTGGTCCGTAAATGTCCCAATTTTGGCAACACTTTCCTTGTTTGGTGTCAACATGCCTTGTTTTGGAGTATTAGGGTTGAGTGGTGATGATTTTGAAACATTGATGAAACTAATTCCCCTAGGTGGCAGTGTCCGTGGTTTCTGCAATGTATCTATGACCTCATGTTCCAAAATTATGTGAGATTGAATTCCCTTAGAATCAGATAAGTTCTTTTGCTGGGAAGAACTACTGGAATGAGATTGAGTTCCCTTAGAATCAGATAAGTGCTTTTGCTGGGAAGCACCACTAGAACCGATGCTAAGTGGCTTACTCAAATTTGTATTTCCTTTTAGTTGATGCTTCATCCCAGGTTTACTATCATTAGATAATGTAGGAATATCTTGTTTGGTTGCCATCTGAATTGGAAAGAGTTCAATTCAGTAAATAGTATGATATTAATGCAACAGACTAGTTCTAACAAAGAATACAAAGTAGAGTAGAGATGATCTTGGATAGGGTATTATGATCCCCGTCCCCAAACTTGAACATGAATGGATATTAAAATCAATCCACATCCCCGGACCTTACAAATAATCAAATACCCATATCCAGAAAAAAAAATAAAAAAAATTATATTAATATAAAATTTTCATAATTTTTTTAAAAAAATCATAAACATGAATATACTATTAGATTACTTAATTATGTATGAAATATCTAACATTTTATGAACATATAAAACTTAAAAATGCTATAATTTCATATCTATAAAAAAATATATACTCATTGGGTATTATAAGTATTTTGATCCTTCCTAGTACAAAGTCATTTACAAGAAGTGGAGTCATATAAAGTAGCTTTGTTACCTGGTGTGAAAACAAACAAGAATCACCTCTGATGCAAGAACCGTTGGCTGCAAAATTGCTACAAGGATACTTGGAGAGCTGATGATCAAATGGGCAGTCATCCCCTTTCATGCAAGAGTGCCGTGCGAAATGACAACACGGCTGCAATTTCAAAATCAATGTGAGATTCTTCAAAATTTATTAAGTCTAGCTAACTGTAATTGTTACATATCACAAAACTAACTGTTTGGTAGTGAATACCTTGGATTTTGTCTCAGGCACAATATCATGTGAAAACTTGCACTTGTCACCCTGAAACATGGAGAGCAAAGGAAGTTATAATCATTAAATGTTTATTTATCAATATATTAATAATATATATTACAAAATATACACACATATATATATATAAACTCTTGCATTGGTGACCAGGAAGGGGTACTTTTACAACATTGAGCTGAACGTATTTCAAAGAGTTCAGCCTAATGCAGGGCACCATGTATTATGCTATGAAACCAAGACCTTGAAGTTGAAGATCCATCACATGGCTTCAAACAAACATTGAATGGGAATTTTCTTGTATAATGTGCGTTAAACATGGGAGACTACTATATTATGTTATTCTTTAAGGAAAAGGATTGTACAGTTAGGCTCAAATATAAATTGGCTTCATCCTTAAAGCATATTATCCATTTAGACACCATGACAGATGATCTATTCCACACATGTAGACTGAAAGGTTTACAAGAACATATATAGACAACCCTTGACTTTCAGGAGCAAAGGAACAAAGAAAATCATAATGTGATTGAGTCAATGAACAACCTCTTGGCACCTTCCCTTGAGATAATGGCGGCAATATGAAATAGTTTTTGGTTTTTGTAATGGATGCAACTTCAGCCTTTTAACACCAAGTTTTCTGTTCGTTTCTGCCCGCTTCTTTCGTTTCTTTTCCTACATAATGAAATTCATCAAATAAGAGATCAGTCTCATATTGAAAACATACGGATATATGAATTATTCTCCATCAATAGTACAAAGTTCAATAACTGATCTTATGATGACTTTAAAGGAGATTGAATTCACTAACTTTTAAAATCAATATAACAAGTTGAAAACAATAATCCATCATAAATTGAAATAAAATAATAATATAAGAATACCTTCTTTTTAGCTTTTGTTTCCTCAGTAACAGGACCACGCTTTTTCTTACAATTGATTCCAGCTTTCTGTCACAAATAATAAAAAATTAACCATATTTGTCAAACACCCAAACAACAAAAAAATCTTGGCACAATTTAACATCAGCTAAGCTACACCATCTAGGATTTCAAAAGAAAATAGTACAATATTTATTTATTTATTTTTACAAATGAATGTGACATTTGCATTGGCAACTACACATACATAAAGCGAAGAGAGAGAGAAAGGGTGGTGGGGATGAAGGAAGAGGAAAATGAGTATATCCACCACGATGAATACCCAAATCTATTGTTGACAATAAGAAAATTCATAACCATCCTCTTAAATTGCAAAATAAGCAAAGGAAAAAAAAAACCTTAGATCATTTTCAAATAGCCTCATAAACTTTCAAGACTAGAAAATAGGTCCTCAACTTCGACATATTAAAAAATAGTTCCTTATGTCTGTTTTCCCCTAAACAGACTTTAACTCAAATGCTACATTAGACATCCTAATAATGGATGTCGCAAACTCTCATTTTCCCTAATGCCAGCATGTACAAAAACAAATTAAAAACAAAAACGAAAATCAAAACTCACCATAGAAGAAAAAATAGACAGAAGAACCTATTCTTTGGAGTATTATATGAAAGTTCAAGAACATATCTTCCAATTTTAAAAGTTCAAGGGTCTCTTTGCAAATGACCAAAAATTCAAGATGGCTCTCTGCATTTTTCATTTTTAAATCCATAAGATTTTTGCAAAAGCTTTTAAGATGTAACCAGCTCGTGATCAGATGAGAACTGAAGAACAGAAAAATAATTTGGGGCTTAATCATACCAAGATAAAAATGCAAGGGAAATGAGTTTATAATTTTGTTACAGGATATAAACTATGTAATATAAGCCTAAGATATGCCTATACTATCTTATATTAACTACAGACTAGACTAAAAATTAACAAGCAAAGAACAAAAAATTATCATCACGCAATCAAATCTTTTCATTCATACAATGGGATAACTATAATAACAACTAAAATTAAATGAAACATAATATTCAAATGTTTAGGTGAAATGTTCGTTGTTACTGTAAGGAAATCAAAATATTCACTGTATAATTCACCGAAGGATACAGGCGAATATCATACCTTTCCTGCAGATGCATTCTGCTGATCTGCAGTGGCTTCTTCTTTCAAGAACCCTCTATGGACTTGGTCATAAGGCAAAGCTGCTGGCAAGTCAACGGCCTCTTGAGTTCCACTGTGTCTGCCTTTACTTCGTCCAGTCTTTAAAACAGAAACTTGCTCAACTAAATCTAAGTCTCCATAATTTATAATTTCCCGAGAGATTCTTGTATTAACTCCACTTTGAAACCCATTGTTATCACTAGCCCAAGGTTCTACTTGTCCAGTATTACTGTCATCTTGAGGTGCGTGAACCATAAAGGACACAAGTTTACAACTATCTTCTTTTTCTTTATTCCTACCAAATGCAATATTTTCAATTACATTTTTGGGATTCTGAACCTCATCTTTCCTCTGTTGTAACATTAAAGAATCTGCAGAAGACATATCAAATGGAATGTCCTCCATTCCAATTTCACCGGAAATTTCTCCTTCTTCAACATCTCCTTCCTTATTCGAATTATTGGAAAATGTTCTTGTATCATCATTTGCACTAATTATTTTTTCTGGTTGCTCTTCTGGCTGCATTACATGTTTAGCTTCCAACATATCAATGTCCAGTATTGACTTCGTCTCTCCATCATATTCACTTAAATTAAATTCTTCAGCAGCGACGGGATCTACAAAGAAGTGCATTGTGTCAGGAACCTTTGGACCATGTGGTTCTCCCTTCTCAAAGTCATTCTCTCTAGTAGCAGGAAGAGAATTCATTGCAGCAGAGATAGGTTTCACCGATTCCATTTCCTTTTGTGGTCTCTCATGCTTCATACTTAAATTTGATGTGTCACTAGTCATACCATGATCTACAAAAAAGTTCATTGCTTCAGAAACCTTTTGACTATATTGTTGTTCCTTCTCAAACTCACCCACTTCAGCAACAGGAAAAGAACTCGTGGCAGCACAAGCTGTATTGACCAATTCCGTTTTCTTTTCTTGCCTCCCACGCTCTGCACTTAAATTCAATGCCTCACTACTCATACCCTGATGAACAGAAAATTGTATAGTTTCAGGGACCTTTATACCATGTTCTTCTTCCTTCCCAAAATCACCGACTTCGACAACAGGAAGAGAACTCGTTGCAGCACAAACCCTATTCACCAATTCCGTTTCCTCTTTTTGTCTCCCATGCTTTGCACTTAAATTCACTGCTTCACTACTCACACCTGGATCAACAGAAAATTGTATAGTTTCAGGGACCTTTAGACCATCTTCTTCTTCCTTCCCAAACTCATCCACTTCAGCAACAAGAAGAGAACTCGTTGCAGCACAAACCCTATTCACCAATTCCCTTTCCTCTTCTTGTCTCCCATGCTTTGCACTTAAGTTCACTGATTCACTACTCACACCCTGATCAACAAAAAATTGTATAGTTTCAAGGACCTTTTGACCACGTTCTTCTTCCTTTCCAAATTCACCCAGTACAGAACTAGGAAGAGAAGAAATTGCAGCACAAATTGGTTTTGCCAATTCACTTGGTGACTTGACCGCTGGTACAGGGTTTTGATACTTTGCAAATGTTGAAATGTCGGGAGTTAACGATGCATGAAAACCCTCCAAGGCTTGCTGATTAAATTCTCCATCTACCTGTAACTCACTTTCAGTTCCTTTAAATTCAACATACTCTAATTGGTAATCCATCAAATCAATTTCACTGCTTCCACTTTGTTTCTCACATAACCATGAGTCCAAGGGGCTTAAACCATTCTCACAGACAAGTTTTTCAGTTCCTTCCACAATCTGATTTAACTCATCTATTTGCTTCTGCTCCGTCTTCAACCCATTATCTCGCAATAACACAGCCTCAGTACTTTCACTTTCACATATCGTTATAACCTGCATTCCAGAAAAACCTTCATCTTTCTGTACTCCCATCATAGACTCCTCAGTAAACTCTCTACCATGGACATTAACCCCTTCTAAGGTCTCTAAAACCTGTGTTTCCTTATGGGGTACAGGATCTCTAGGATCCATAATATCAGTGCCATCAATTTTTGAGTGCCCAGAATCCTTTTCCTGGCTTTCTCGCTCCCCTCTCTCGGTGCCATTATCTTGAAACATAAATTAAAGAATAACGTCAATAAAAAGGTGGAAAATATAGGGTAACTGCCTAATTAAATTGAAACAAACAGCAAAACTTTAAAACCATAACCATAGCTCAGATCTCCAGCTTCTATAGCACATATTGAAAGCCAGAAGAAAACTATTGAATAATCGATGAAAAAAAAACAAGAAGAAAAACGTTGATCTTCACTTACCAAGATTCTTGAGTTCATGAGAATCGAAACAAACTTGATTTGAACCAGAAAGCCGGGACTCGTCACAGCAATGGGATAGGATGCAAACCAGCGTGCGGAATGTTTCACTCTTTAAATGTGATCGACGGTAACGAGGGAAACCCATTAGGATTTCAGAGGGTTTTGACGTTTCCAATGGAGCTTCGTCCATAGCGAGCGAAGGAGTTCAAATTTGTCACAGAGCAGGAGTGGCGGCTTGCCCTGGACCTGTATCTGAAAAATGTTAAAAGAGGGGTGAGTCGAAACTCAGTGAGCGGCTAACCCATCCCAGTCGTGGTGTAGGGCACCACCACGTAGGGAGAGGGGTCACCAACCAAACCAGCAGTTATAAGAATACACAATCCATAATAACATACATTTAAATTCAATAGTTCAATATAGACAGTTATTCGAATACATAAGGGTACAAGGCAAAAGATAACACAATGTAAGAAAGCTAACAAAGTTCCAAAAATAAGAGTAAGAATAAGAAATAACATTTACCTAGGAACATTGCAGTAAATAGTTTCCAAGGATAACATAACTTCTAAAATAATCTTAGGGAGGTAAAAGTTTGTCAATTTGAAGAAAGCATGGCAAGAATTGAATTTTATGAAAATAAGATTTAAGTGCAAAACATTTAAGAGAACTATACTTGATAAAAGTGACCTTTCAAACTACTTGATATTGAAGCTAAGGGAATCCGTGGTAAGTAAAAGCACTTACATCAAGAAGGAATGTTTCTTAAATACCTATCTTTAGATATAATCTTAAAAGGATAAAATTTAACAAGCATGAAGCAAGGAGTGACAAAAAAGATGAAATCTTGTTGAAATAGAGTGGTAAAAGATTAAGCTTTATTAAAATAAAAATTCAAGAAGAAAACATATAGGGGATTTCTCTTTCCTTTTTCTAAAAGGAACAGTTTTTGAAAACTTTAAGTTTGATATAAAAACAAATATTTAAACCATTGAAGCTTGAAAGTTCGGAAAGGAATTAAAAACCAAGTTAGGGTCATCATAATAGTAAGAACAAAATCTTACACGAAAAGACTTGTAGAGATGTTTGGATCAAAACCATAGGAAGTTATTATAACAAAAGGCTTCTTCTTGAAGTGAAATAACATTTTCGTAAATAACCTTTGAATTAGAACCTTGTCATATCCAAAAGAGAAGGGGTTTATGAAAATAGTGAAATCTAAGGGATGACTATACTAAGAGTTTCCTCTTGCAATACGAGCAACAATACAGTAGAAAACCAATAACATCATTCTAGCCAAATAATGTCATTAACGCCGGCAATCAATAATACACAATCATCAATTTATAATAAGTAAAGTTTCAAATGCAACCACATACATCAACATCACATATTGGCTGGCCGTTACGCATCGCCATCCCCAGAATTCATATTTCAATTTCTAGTTCCCACCTGGGCGTTACTTATCGTCGTCCCCAGGGGTTCATCATTTCCATTTCCTTTTTCCTCGTCCACTGGGCGTTACGTATCGCCGTCCCCAGGGATTTCCTATTACCATATCTGTTTCCTTTCCCACTTGGGCGTTACGTATCGCCGTCCCCAAGGGGTTTCTCATATACAAATCCACCTAGGCTTTATGTATCGCCGTCCCCAAGGGTTCCTCATATTGTCTCAAGAGAGAAAACACAAACACAAACACAAGCACAAGTACAAGTACAAGCACAAGCACATTCACAAACACAAACACAAGCACAAGCACGACACAATAACAAACACCAACACATACACAAGCACAAGAGCATTCAGTCAACCAAAAACATACAATAGACTCGAATGAGAACTTAATATCATCGTCATCATCATCAACATGTGCATAAACGAGTAAATATACAACCAAAGTCCAACTATTATCATGACAAAAATACATTTAAAGAACTCAGAACCAAGTGTAGGAATACTCCGAGTTTCTCAAGTTTTACTAATCATTAGCAAAGAATTAATTATCTCTGAGCATTTCCATTTACCAGACAGACCCCCAAGAGAACATTCACATGCACAAGCAAATTCAAACAACCAATATCAACCATGCAACCAACTAAGTAATGAATACCCTTGTCAACAATAACCAATATGGGAGAAAACAAATATACCCACATCCAAAGTTCAACCGTTAACACTAACTGATTCAGTAAAAGGGGTCGACCACCACACAAGCATACTTTACATTTATACGTTTCCAATGAACTTTAACAACATAATCATTTTAAACATCAACTAACATCATAAGATAAACAAACCCTCAAGCGAGGCTGGGATAAGAAAGCCACTCACCTCGATCCAGAGGACATATAACTACACCTTTTAGCTTTCCGACCAACGATCAATGTAGGCGAATCTATAAACACATTCATAAACAAAGACTCAATTACACAATTCAAGAACTGACTTCTAAATGACCTAAAGGCCCAACTCTTCACAGAGCTAATGATAGGCTCTCACAAGACACCCACTTTCTAGCACTCATCCTACCCTTAGCCACACCCACCTAAAATTCTAACACCTCACCAAGAGACCATCGAGGCTTGGGTATTCAATTTGGGAGTTTTAATAAATGGTTTGAAATCCATAAGTTTAAAATAAATTCACAAACAAGTTTCAAGACCAATAACATAGGCTAATCTTACAAACTTGGCACTTTCATTCTTTCAAGCCAAACTTGCTCATTTTGTTTTTCAAAATTCAAAATCAATGATATTGCGTGAGAGTCTCCTATAGTTCCCAAGAAATCCACTTATTTCATTAAAACCATCAAAATTACCAATAGGGACCACATTGCAACTATAAAGTTTTATCTTGAAACTTCAAATATCAAAATACACTTTCTATATTCAGGTTAATGGAATAAAATTCAGTATTATCATCAATCCACCTCATTAGAATCCTTAAACTCAAGAAAACGGAGGTTTAGTGAAAGAAAAAGTGAATTCAAGTTTTGTTCAAATTTCAATCGGGTCCCCAAATGGTTGAAAATAGAACCAAGCTTCAATCCAACGGAAAATACTCATTAATATCATCAAAATAGTTTCTTAAGACCATTAATTTCAAGAAATAACAAGGATTTGGCAAAAATCTCATTTTAAAGTGTGCCCTAAATTTCTATCAAGTCCAAAATTAGTGAGTGAAACCAAGCTACTAACCATTATCTTAGAATGTTAAAAACATCATAAATAGCCAACAAATGACAGCAACCCAGCAATCCAAAT
Organism: Chamaecrista fasciculata; assembly: GCA_003254925.1. Taxonomy (NCBI): domain Eukaryota; kingdom Viridiplantae; phylum Streptophyta; class Magnoliopsida; order Fabales; family Fabaceae; genus Chamaecrista; species Chamaecrista fasciculata. Next base: position 28,826 of record QANZ01028715.1, on the reverse strand, counting down.
AGCGAAAATCGAGTTTCCAGGTGGAGGAAAACAAACATGGGGAAAAGAGAGAGAAATACGCACAACCAAGAAGGTTTGGAAGGAGAGGATGACGGTCAAGGGTGCTGCTTGCCGGCGACGGGCTCCCGACGGCGGTAGACGGTGGTGACAAGGTCTGTGATGGTCAGAAATGGTTATGGCAGCAGTGGTCGGGAAGGAATGGAGAAGGAAGCAACTTGGAATGGAGTATGAGGGAAAGAGTCGTGAGGGCCACTTTTTGATGTAGGGGTTGTTTTGCCATTTCACAAAGTTGTAGAGGCTGAAGGAAATTTGAGAGATGTTTCAAGTTCTAAAAAAGGGAATATTCTCAGGCATATTTTCTAAAATTTAGAATTTCTTACGTTTTAGTCCCTAAAAATATATATATTTTTTAAGTGGAATTTCTTTACAAAATTTTATCATTAGATTCGTTTCGAAGAGTAGATTCCAAATATGAAATTTATTTTTAAAAACTTTAACTCTAACATCTCTTGTTTCATACTCTCATATGTTCTACCGCAGTGCCAAAATAAAAGGTCAGATAAAATTTTTGACTTTGTCTACTCCCAAATTTTCACCACAAACCAAATAAAATATTAGGATCTCAAACATGACAACTAAAATTTTAAAGTGTTGGGTTTACTAATTTATAAAAATTCTAATCTCAAAACTCCTAATACATGCCTAAAACTAGCTAGAAGCTCTATCTAAAGACTAAGGACCTCAGACACTATTCTAATCTCTCCAAAACCCTATTCTAAGGCTTTGTTTGGATTTATAGAGGGGGAGGGGAGGGAGAAGATTGGAAGGG
>QANZ01028715.1:5063-18289 GCA_003254925.1 Chamaecrista fasciculata | reverse complement strand
CTTTTTTTTTTTTTTTTTTTTCCAAAAAACAACAAGCTAAAATATATTATAGAAAAGCCTAAAGTAACTTAATAAGCGTGGGTTTTAGCAATTCTGCCATATCTTCTTCTTCTTCCTCTCTGTCTCCTTCACTCTTCTTCTCCGCCACAATCAAACCTCTATGAGCAACAACAAGGATAACTTTACCATGGCGGATCTCAGCTCTGGTGAGTGATGACTCGCCATTTCTTATCTGTTCAACAATTAACTCTTTCTTTATTTCTTTATCTACATCTTTTTCTTGCTGGAACTGATCAATTTTTCTATCGGTGTTTTCCATTTTTGTGTGAAGCTCTTAACGAGGAGGATCGAGCAGACCTAGTCAATGCTCTGAAGGTCTGTTTGCTCATTTTCAGTCACTGTCTGTGCTTATTGTTGCTTTGTCTGTGACTCTGTGTTGTTTGTTCTAAGGGGAACTGCTGGGAAAGGAAAGATTCCTTTCAGTCTCCAGAACCAAGCTTAATTTTGTTTTTTGTTTTTTTCTTTTGTATTTTTAATATATTTCTTTTAACCCAAGGTTGTCGGTGTGGTTAGTTGAATATTGTTTTTCTCTTTCATGAAAGGATTTGTGTTCATTGGTAGAATCACTGGGAGATATGTTGAAATTGAAACTTGGGTTTTGGATTTGTTTTGACGGCGCTTGTGTAAATTTTTTCGTTTGCAGAACAAGATACAGAGTTTGGCCGGGCAGCACACAGATGTTCTAGAATCTCTATCTCCCAATGTGCGGAAGCGCGTTGAGGTTCTTAGAGAAATCCAGGCATGTTCTCGCTGTCAACATCTGTAGTTGTAGTGCTAAGTTACTGGGGATGTTTGGTAATGTCTTATCTTCCAATAAAATTTGGAGCTGTTGGAAAGTAATAGATGCAAACACTTTTGTTGCTTATAGATATAATATGATGAATCTTTGTTTCCCACTTGAGAATTGTTGTTGTATGGAGTACAGTTGTATTTCAGAAAATTTTATTATGTCCAAAATACAAATATCAGTGTCGACCAATATTTTGATCCTAATTTCTATTCAATTTGAAGCTGAAATATAAATTTATCAAAGTTGATTTATATTTGTGAAACCCAGTGACACTGAGCACTGATGCCAAAGTTGATGATGAGTTCCTACATGGGAATTTCTATGTCTGTCTACTTCTAATGACCTCTGAAATCTTAAAATTGGACCCTGGCAAGCATTCTTTCTAATTTCTAACTGCATGAATTGAAATCATTCACCATCGAGGATGGAATTTCATATGTTGAATACTCTGCAGGTTTCCTGAGCTTCACTTTCACCACGAGTGAATTCTTTATGTTTACTAAGAAAGAGGAGTGGATGTGTAATTGCTTAATATCTATCAAAATTTTCTTGTCCTGCAGAGTCAACATGATGAATTAGAGGCAAAATTTTTGTGGATATGTTGAATTGTGTAGTGTTGTAAGTACCAAAAATTGTATCAACCTTTGTACACAAAGGTATTCTGATTATACTGTACAGATAGAGAATATGGATATGTTGAATTGTGTAGTGTTGTAAGCTTGTTTCATTTCTGTGACGTATTGTAGTTAGCATAATCTTGTCTTCCCAAAATATTAAGGATATATAAAAGTGAAATGATAATGCATTAATCCAGTTTTAACATGTTTTAATTTTTTTCAGTTAATCACTAGATTCTGAGTTGAAGTTTCTGTTTCTGAATTGTATGTGAACATCTGATATTTGATATCTTCATCTATTCAATGAATATATACAGCTTTATGATATTGTAAATGGTGTTGCTGAAGTGGAAGGATTAGCTACAGAAACTGCAGCTGAAACAGAAGAGGATAAAGGTACTGAATATATTTAATGCCTTGTTCTTTTCTAAGTGCTTCAGTTTCTTAATATAGATATATTCTTATGTAGAAAAAGGTGTGCCTGCTTTCTGGCTCACTGCAATGAAAAATAATGAAGTTTTAGCTGAGGAGGTTAGTTAGTTGAGTTTAGTATTTACATTTTATTTAACTCTATTATTAATTTCACTGTCAAAACATGATTATGAATATCCTCACTGCTGTGAATCAGATTTCTGAGCGAGATGAAGGTGCTCTGAAGTATCTCAAAGATATTAAGTGGAGCAGGATAGAAAGTCCTAAAGGATTTAAGCTTGAGTTTTTCTTTGATACAAACCCTTATTTTAAGAATTCTGTCTTGACCAAGACATATCATATGATTGATGAAGACGAACCCATACTGGAGAAAGCAATTGGGTAAGCCTTTTTTTACTAGATGCTTTTACTCCATTTACTGTCCCTAGTTCTTGATTATTTTAAATGGAGTAGTTTTGTTCTTGACTGAGTTGGTTTATTCCCTGTTTTGTCTCGTAGGACGGAAATTGAATGGCACCCTGGAAAATGCTTGACGCAGAAGCAGCTTAAGAAAAAGCCTAAGAAGGGTGCAAAGAATGCCAAACCTATTACGAAGACTGAACATTGTGAAAGTTTCTTCAATTTTTTCAATCCACCACAAGTCCCTGAAGATGATGAAGACATTGATGAAGATCTGGTATGTTACTTTTATCTGGTAACCCAGAGACCAGAATTTGTATGTTTTTATTATACTTTTTTTTTTAATATCCATTCTTATTTTATTATTAATTTCGTTTTCATATTTGGGCGTTACTTAGGGTTTTCTCGCTCCAATTTGAAATTTACAGGGTTTTGATGTTGATCCGATTCCTGGCCCTAGGTTTCTGGGCCCTAGGATTTGTGGTGGACTTTATCCCATGACCTGTATCGACGATGATGAAATTCGTGATGAACTAACAGACTGCTCAAAATCGGCAATGGAAAGTTATAACAAAAACAAGGTAGAATTGTTGCCTCTGATTTTTGTTTTTGTTTGAACTTCAACCTTGTTTGTTTATTATGTTTTTGGAGTATTTACCTCAATTTTGTTCATGTAGAATACAAACTATCAATATGTTGACTTTGTCAAGGCCAACGTAAGGGGCGCTGCTGGTGCTATGTATTTCATAACCTTCCAAGCAAAAGATCCTTCGGATGGAAGCTGTGTAATCTTTCAAGCCCAAGTGTGGAGGACCATAAAAGACACAAATGAGGTTATGCTTTGTAGAATTAAACCTACTCAATGAGGATGCCATGGTGAGCCACTTGTATACCCTCAATCACTTGATAACCTTCTTATGAGCACGATGGCTTTATCTTTGTTGATAACATCACTTGCTGACCTGCATACTAACTCCTAATAGATAATGTATATAGCTAGTGATCTAGAACTATTTTGATTGTCCTTTCTCTACTAGTTAATAATTGAATAAGTTACTTCAAGAAGCCTTATCAATTGGTTAGGTACAAACTTTGACTGAGAATTGAGTTGGTGTTGTTTATTCATTGGATGGAGATGATATGGTCAATAAAACCTATTGCTCTTTTTCACGTCTTGATGCATCAGTTATGTTGTTCATGTTTAATAGTATTGTAATATGACTTTCTTTTGACATGTATCGCTTATTTGTAAATCCTTAAATTCATCAAAATTCCATCACCGAAGGCTGATTAGTAGCACTTAACTAAACTTGAGTTGTGTATTTTCCAATCTTGTTTTATTGGTATTTTCCATTCATTTTTAGTTCTTTCATTACCTTCATGTTTATCGTTTTCTTTTTAATAATTATGTAAAACTTTCAGTCAACATGTTTGTCTGTATAAATGGTTTAATTCTTTGATAAAATGTTTTTATATTGAAAGTTTGGAAGAAGTGATTTGAGAACAATTTGAGAAAGGATGGATTTCTTTCTTAAATCTTAACTATGTCTATTATGTAACAAATTTTCAAATTTTGTATTCACATTTTAATTCATGTCTTTTTATGTTTGGCTCATGTTTCAATTTGATATTTGTGTAGACACCTATTGCCTATTGATCATTTTTGAGGAAGTAATTTTTTGCTTTGTACAATGATTGTCTTCTTCCGTCCTGTAATGTGTTAATCTTTGCACTCATTTTTTTGTCTGATGTTTCTTGCTAGTCTGAGTTTTCAAACTAATTGAGAGTAGGATAATTGGCTGTCGGATTGACCCCAAATATATTGAGTGTGCCTGGAACTTTTGTCAAAGAAAATTATAACATGAGCCAGGTTGTTGGGCGATGTTATTCTTCGTTGTCCTTGTTAATGTTTGAATTATATCAGCAGCGGTAACTACTTTTGTCAGAGTTTTTTGGGATGCTAATCTGTTTCTGTTGAAGTGTTTGTGAAAAATCCGTTATTTTAAGAGTTTTGTAACTGAGATGTCATCCTATCGTGTAGTGTGTGAATCTCTTGCAGTCATCTTGTTGTTTGATATTTCGTTCTAGGTTTAGCTTCCAAACTAATTGAGAATAGGATGGGTGGCTGCAGGTAGGGATTGACCCCAAATATTATTTAAGACCTCCTGACATTTTTTTTTTTCGAGGAAGGGAAAGACTAAAGAAAACTTTTGAAAAAATTATCTGGAAAGATTTATCAATTAATAACCTAACTGTGGACATGTGCAAAGATAGAACATGTTGGCGTTACTGCGTTAGTTGATCCATATAGTTGACCCTACCTAGTGGGAAAAGGTTTTTATTGTTGTTGTTGTAAAGTTATTATTTGAGCTAAGTTCGTTGGGGAATGTTCTTTTTCTTTATCCTCATCAGTGTTTGAAGCATATCAGCAGTGGTAACTTCTTTTGACAGTTAGTTTCTGTGTTGCTAATCTGTTTCTGTTTGTGAAAATTCCCAGATTTTAAGAGTTTGCAGTTGAAATATGAGATACTATGGTGCTAATCTGAAACATGAGCCAGTTAGTTTCTGTGGTGCTAATCTGTTTCGTATTGTGCATTTGTTAACTATTCAAGACACTATGTTTTGCTTGATTTCGTCCACTTTCACTCGTTTCAGGTGTCTCCTATAAAAAGACAGGAGACAATAGCAAATCCTCGAGTATTGTGCATTTGTTAACTATTCAAGACACTCGAGTATCTGTCAATTCTTTTTTTCGTTTTTAAATAGTATTATGCAGTTGTCCTACTTTAATGTAGTTCTTAGAATTTTAATATTTTTCTTTAGACAGTAGCAAATCCTCAGTATTAGTTAAGATTTTATCCTTACCGTGTTGCTGTATGATAATTCTGTTACATAATTGTGTTTAATCTTATGGAAATTGAAATTATATGAAGTCTAGTTTAAGTAGACTTTTCTGTATCGCATCTGATATGTGAATATTAAAGTAAATTTTATCTCTATTAACATTTGAAGATCATAGGGGATTTGGACTGAGAAATTGATGGCTCACCGTAAATAATGTAGAATATCAGAGCGGCTGGGCATTTTCTTTTGTCAAAAGGAGTCAAAATAACACATAATCTCATTCCTAACAAGGATCTCTTTTTTTTTTTTTTTTTTTTTTTTGGTTTCACATTTATCATCAAACCAATATGGTAATTTCCATTTCTTCAACTAATACTGATTGATGGAAAAGAACCATATGTGGATTAGTACAGTTATTAGTAGCGTGATATTCAAGATTCCAAGAGAAAGAGATACCTGTAACTGTAAGAATTATTATGTGACAACAGTTTAATTAGTAAGATTTGATGAGTTTCTATTTTTGATACACATTAAGATTTGACGAGTTACGATGAGTTGCAAAGTATTTTGAACTAGGTCCTAGTGTATTTTTGGTCTCATAACTTTTGCTTAAGTTGCATTTTGATCTCATAACTCTTTTTGTTACAATTTTGGTCAGGTTTCAAAATTGGTTTCATATCTTTGAGTTAGGTACAAAATTAGTCTCATATCTTTGAATCTGATGGGACTGACGGTGAAACTTTTTGCAAAGATATGAAACTAATTCTATAACCTAACCAAGTGATACGAGACCAAATTTGTTACCTAAGCAAAATATATGAGATCAAAAGTGCAACAAAAAAATTATGGGAATTGAGACCTAAGCGAAAGTAATGGGATAAAAATACACTTTGACGTATAAACTATTTAGATACTCATTATTTTTTTAATCTTTTCTAATTGAGGGGTCAGATTGATTTATAATTTTTGTTTTTGTTTAATTAGTTAGTGAGGTATGATAGGTTAGGTATTTTAAACAATTTAGATATTATTTTTTGAATCTTTTCAAATTGAGGGGTCAAATTAGCTTATAATTTTCATAATTTTTATTTTTTGGGTTTAATTAGTTAGTGAGATATGATAGATTAGGATGATTTGCAAAGTCTTTTTAAGTTATTTAATTTTCCGATCTTTTTAAATTGGGTTAAGATAATTTTTAATATTTTGCAAAGTCTAATGGCTTAAAATTATAATAAATTTTGTTTTTGTTTTTAATTTTAGGTTAAGATAAATATTTGGTCCTTCTAATTTCATTGACTTTATAACTNCTTTACATTAATTATTAATTTTATTCTTAATATTTTACATTTCAATTAATTTTATCTTTTAATTCTTTAAATAAATTAATATTGCATCATGTCTTCATATTGGCCAAGACATAAATTTTAAGATTTCTCATAAAATATATGAATAATTTTATATTGTTAATTCACGAAAATTAAGATTTAAGAATAAATAAAACCATTGTCTACTCTTTTCTTGCCAGCAAATAAAATTATAGTTAACTCCTTATTTATTATATCTAATATATAATATGTAATTTTTTATTATATACTATATAATAATTATATATGCACATTTAATTGTTATTATTTTTATCACACCTCAATAACAGTTGATTGAACTTTTCAATCGTCCTTACAATATTTAAAACATTAATTGAAATTTTAGGCCTTCCTATTCTTCTTCTGCAAGTTTTTTTAATGTAATTGTAAGAGTAAATTAAAAATTTGGTTTCTTAAAAATGATAGATATCTCAATTTAGTCTTTATACAATTTAATTCATAAAAGATACAATTATCATCATTTTAGTCCTTTTGATATGGATCTTATTCAAAATTTAGTGGTAAAATCCAATATACTTTTAAATGGGCAAAAATACTAATTTCGTCCGCAAATTTTATACCAACTGTCAATTTCGTCTTTGATGTTTTACATTTTGGTTAATTTTATCCTTTGACTAATTTTTTTCTACAAATTAACGACATACTACATCTTGTATTCAATCTGACTTAGGATTTGATTTTCTATTTCTATCAATTTTAAATTACATATTATTAGTCGCATAGATTATGTCGTTAATATTTGGCTAAAGTAAGTGCAAAGAACAAAACCAAAATGTAAACTATTGGAAACAAAATTGGCTGCAAAAAAAGATTGGGGGATGAAATTAACAATTTTAGTGTAAAATTTGGGGATGCAATTAGTGCTTTTGCCTTTTAAATTTTGTAAAAATTATTATGCATGATCAAGGTTAAAAATTATATTTATTGTTGAATTTGAACAAAGGGTAAATTGTAAAAATAGTCCATGTGATTTAACCTATTTACAAGAGAGTACCCTGTTGGTTTCAGAATTTTCAAATTGAGGCTTGTAATTTGCATCGTTAGCAAATTTGGGCCTTGTTGTAAAAAATCAACTAGATGGCAGGTGAAAATCTTATTTTGATCTCTAACATTTGCATTGTGTTTTCATTTTGGTCCCTAATAAAATCAATTCAAATTCATATATCAAATCATTACAGAGAATCAAATCGTTGATAAATGAAATATTTCAGAGACCCAATAGTGTATTTGAATTATTCAATGATCGACTCATTGATTCGATATAAATTTAGGGATTAAATAATAAGCTTTCTCTCTTATTTTTTTTTTAGTAGGAGAACTTAGCCAAAATGAGACTATGATTAATGGTAAAACAAATGGAAAACTTTAAAGATCAAAATGAAAAAAAAAATTACACTTTGGTACTCTGTTCTATGGATCGATTTCACTTTGGTACCATGTTCTTTCAAAAGTGACATTTTGGTATCCTATCTTTTACATTGTTAACACGTTGGTACCCAAATTTATTTTTCTGTTAAGTTTTGACAGCAAAGTCGCACGCAACCATCATGTTTACAATAAAAACACCTCAATGTCCATTTTCCTCTCATTTTTCACGATTCAAACGCTAAAACACTAAAAAAAAGGGTAAATTACACTTTGGTACCCAATGGTTTAAAAACTTACACTTTGCTACCCTGTGGTATTCTCAATTAACACTTTCGTACCATTTGGAGTTACTTTATAATTTTAACCATAACAAATTTTGCAAAATTACATATTGACCCCAATTTTTTTTAAAGTTTTTATTTTAGTCCCTAGATAATATGTATCTAAGGATCTATTTACAAATTTAAAGTTTGCAAAATTATTTTTAATAATTAAAATATAATATTATTTAATATTTAAATTATTATTATTTTAATAAATATTAAAAATAATTAAAGAGTAAAATAACTTTCCGGTCCCTGATTTATGCACTTGCTGACAAATAGGTCCCTGAATTTTACCCATTGTACTAGCCGGTCCCCGAATTTTGCAAATGCTGCACTAATTGGTCCCTCCGTCATATTGGCGTTACAAAAATGCTGACGTGGCCATAACGGACGCTGATGTGTCCCATTATGCACTGACGTGTCCCGTTATGGCCACGTCAGCACCCGTTATGTATTTTTTAAAAAAAAGAGTTGTCACGTCATAAAATAGCGACACATCAGCATTTCCTCATTGTACTTATAGGTCCCTGACCCATTTTTATTCCATTATTCTCAATTCCCCCTCTTTTTCATCATTTTCATTCATTTTAGTCCCAAATCCTCAAAATAAAATTATAAAGTGTCCCAAAACTTTTCCAAACATTCCAATTTAGTCCTTAAAAATATTTAAAACCCTAAACTCTAAAACCCCAAACCCTAAAACCCCAAAATCTAAAACTTCAAACCCTAAACTCTAAAAAAAGTCTGAGTTGAACAATTAGGCCCATCTTTATTTATATTATTCTCAATTCCCCCTCTTTTTTCTCATATTCATTCATTTTAGTCCCAAATTTTCAAAATAAAATTGTAAAGTGTCCCAAAACTCTTCCAAACATTTCAACTTAGTCCTTAAAAATATTAAAAAACTTAAACCCTAAACTCTAAAACCTCAAACTCTAAACCCCAAACCCTAAACCCTAAACCTTAAAACCCTAAACTCTAAAAAAAATCTGAGGTGACCAATTAGGTCTCTGACTCATTCTTATCTTATTATTCTCAATTCTCCCTCTTTTTCATCATTTTCATTCATTTTAGTCCCAAAATTCTCAAAATAAAATTGTATAGTGTCCCAAAATTCTTTCAAACATTCTAATTTAGTCCTTAAAAATTTTAAAAACATTAAACCCTAAAATCTTAAAACCCTAAACCCTAAATTTTATTTTTAATCTTCATCTTCATCTTCATTTTCCCAATTTAACATAAATCCCTAAACCCCTAATTTTTTTTAATCAAGGTGATTCGTTGAAATTACAAAAAGATCCTCAAAGTTCTGTTAATTCAGAACTCTCCCTTTTTGTCACGACCCCCTAAGAGAATCTGTGACCGGCACGAACCATAAGGGAGAACCCTATGGCCCGTAAGCCTAACACATGCATTCGTATCAAAATTTCTAAATTCCACTCCAACAAAAATTTACAATTCATCGCTGATGATTTCAATCTTTCATAAAAATAAACCTAACATTTCCCTGACTGTAAATCTTGCGGAGCACAACTAGAGTCAAGTACAAATTCAAATGATTTAATATCATATGATGAGCTAAAAATACCCACACGAACAAATGTGTGGGACTCGAAGAGGGCCACTCGATCTAGGCAGCACTAAAAGATCATTCCTGCAAACCTGAAACTGAAAATGTAAACAACAACGGGGTGAGTCAAGGGACTCAGTGAGTAATCCAATCTATCCTAGTCGTGGAGGGCAAGGTAACCTCACTAGTTTTAAAAAAAGAAATAATGCACACATGAAGTACACTTACACATCGGATCAAATATTGCACTAACTTATCTCACCATTACTTTCCATAGTCAAGCCATTACATAAACAAATCTCACTATAAGATTCACAAACAAATAATCACATATATGCATGTCTACTCGTAGCACAGTCAAAACTATTCAGCCTCGGACCCGTGCCCATGTCACAGTCAAAGCTATTCAGCCTGGGACCCGTGCACATGTCACAGTCAAAGCTATTCGGCCTGGGACCCGTGCCCATGTCACAGTCAAAGCTATTCAGCCTGGGACCCGTGCACATGTCACAGTCAAAGCCATTCAACCTGGGACCCGTGCCCATGTCANTACTCACCTGAAGGTCATGCACAATGACCTAACATCCACTAATCAAAACACTACCTTCAACTTGAGGTAAATGCAAAGCACCTAAATTTGATAACAAAGTACATTTTCCCTATTAGAACACTTCTAACACATAAATTCATCAAATGACATCTTACACATAACTTTAATATGCCATAAGCCTTCTCAAGTTCCTACTTTATTCTCAATATCACCAACTTGGTACTCCTTAAGCATAAGACACAAATTAACTTAAGAGTGCTTGGGTTAATTATTGGGAGCTTTAACAAATACTTTATAAATGACCAAATCCTCAAAATAAAAGTTGTTATTCACATTCCAATTATATCAAGATTGAAAATCCTCACTTTTAAATACCAACCATGATGCACAAATTCAATCTTACTTCTTAAGTACAATATTATAGTTTCAAAATTCCCCATAGATGTATAGAAACTTATTCAGTTCATGAAAATCATCAAAATCATTCATAAGGACCAATTTGTAAACTATAAAGTTTTACCTCAAAACATCAAATTTCAAAATACACTCTATAAACTCAAATTGATGATATAGAAATCATGAGTATCCTCCATTGAACTTACCCAAACCATTAATCAAGAAGGAAATGGTTAAAATCCCAAACTTTACACAAAAACCCCAATTTTCGTCATACCCATGGAGGTCAAGTTTGAGGGCAATGAAAGCTTGATTCAAGACTCCAAATAGTTCAAAATCACTTCATAGGTCATCATAATACATCAAGAAGTCATGGACATCAAGAGATTTCAAGAGTTATGGAAGGAAAAGGCAAGAAAATCACCACACAAGATTTTGGACGGAAATGGAAACTTACAACTTTTGTGGCAGTTTCCGGCGACCACTTGACCACCGGCGGCAGGAGAGAAGACTAACGAGGGGTTGATTGTGGTGGTGCACCCAATTGCCTCCCTTGATAGTGTGTGGGTGGTGGTGTGAAGAGAAGAGAAAATGGAGAGGAAGGTAGGGTTCGTGAGAGAGAAAAAAAAGAAGTAAGGATGAGGGCCACGGTTATTGAGAGTGAGTGAAGATATTGGGGCTTAATGAGGCAAAATAATAATATTTTATTAGTTTGGCTTTAGAATGTGTATTTTTTTTTTTGCTTAAGTGCACTTTTGGTCCCATAACTATGACAAAGGTTTCATTTTCGTCCCATAACTTTTTTTGTTGCAATTTTGGTCCCATAACTATGACAAAGGTTTCATTTTGGTCCCATAACTTTTTTTGTTGCAATTTTGGTCCCATAACTTCTCAAAAGGTTCCACCGTTAGTCCCTTGGTGAATTCCATCCATATTTAGCTGTTAAGTATGACGTGGCATAGTGACTAGGATCATGATGTGGCAAAATAAGATGAAATGGACTGAAATAGGATCTATATGCAACATATTAAAACTTATCTATACCCAACCACAATATATACAAAGAGTGGTACTTCCTCTTCCTCGTCAGCCCAACGGGACTTCCTCTTCCTCGTTCCGCTTCCCGATTTGCCGTCGCCGCCGCTTTGGTCGTTCGACTCTGGCTGAGGATCCCATCGACTTCGTCGGTGCCTTCTGCTTGAAGTCTCTTCTTCCCCACCAGATTGGTCCCTGTCAGTACCACTCTTTGTATATATGGTGGTTGGGTATAGATAAGTTTTAATATGTTGCATATAGTTCCTATTTCAGTCCACTTCATCTTATTTTGCCACATCATGATCCTAGTTACTATGCCACGTCATACTTAACGGCTAAATATGGATGGAATTCACCAAGGGACTAACGGTGGAACCTTTTGAGAAGTTATGGGACCAAAATTGCAACAAAAAAAGTTATGGGACCAAAATGAAACCTTTGTCATAGTTTTGGGACCAAAAGTGCACTTAAACCTTTTTTTTTTCAAAATGAGTTTTAGTAAAAGCAAAAAATATAAATGAATTCCTTATTAAAAATAGGTTCCAAATATATTTTCAAAATTTAATTTTGCCCACTTAAAATATCTGAAATGAGGGACATAGTCAGATAAAATTTTCAAAGCCAGATCAAATTTTAAATCAAAATGCTCCCAAATTTTAACCACAAGCTCAGGAAACTTTCAGGGTTCATTACATAATTTATTTTACTCAAAATACTAAGTCTAATATTTCTATAATATCTGAGGATATTAATTACACTTTTTGTCAAAACTTTCTTCCAATCAGGTCCTCACCCAAATTACAAAACAGCCCCGTCCGGTTTTTTTCGTTTTTGGAACAGTCCCTCCGCCACCTCCTCTTCGCCAGCGACGACGGAGAGGGTGACGAAACTGTCCGAAAACCGGCTAAACACGACCAGATCAAGTAGAATTGAACCAAAACAAGGAAATAACAAAGAATCAACAGCAAAAACCACAAAAATCGAACCTAAAATCGAAACCCGATTCTTTCACTTCGTCGGCGATTTTTCACGGTTTCACTCACGATTCTCTCTCTCTTAGCCCGGTATTTGGACGAAAATCACACTGTCACTCCTATCTCTCCCTTACAGACGAAAAACGAAGTGAAAATCTCTCCTCTTTCTCAAAACCTCCCCTCTTTTTTCAGCGAAAAAAATTTTTTTTTTGAACCCAAATCAGTTTTTGAGTTGCGATTTTATAGACAAAAATGGCGGAATCTTCTTGGGAATGAGACGGAGGCCTCAGAAATGTTTTGTCCCGCGTGGTTTTGGGAAGGTGGAAACCGCGTAGTGTTGTCGGCCATGGTTGAAGATGGAGAGCATGTGCTTTGCGAAGAGGAGGAAAGAGTACGCAGGTTGTCGGCCATTGTACGCGGAACAAATGTTCAATAGGGTGGTGATGGTGGAGGAGATGGTGAAGGCGGAGGAGGTGGAAG
>QANZ01028707.1:0-26977 GCA_003254925.1 Chamaecrista fasciculata | reverse complement strand
AAATCATCTATCTTCCTCATATTTTATTTTACACATCAGCTAATATAATTAAATTAAAAAAAACTTTGAACAATCTTATCTTCTTCCCCTATGCATCCAGCCATCCACCACTGATTATGAAAAAATTTATATGGCGGTCGCCCTCCTCAACCGCACTCTCTTCCACTCCTTCCCTTACCTTCGATTCTGAATCTTCCCCTTTCACTAAGTCGTCGTTGCCGACCTAATCTCCACCTCCATTCGCTCCGCATTGGTTTTCATCATTTACTGGCGTTCCACACAAAGGAGGAGGAGTTGAAGGTTGTTGTGGGGCTCTCCTCCTCCTTTCAATTGCCTAACCAAGAAATCCAAATATATGTTAAGTGACTCGGTTTCAGTTTCAAACAAAGAAAATGCATGTTCTTCATCATCTAACAGGCCGTCGCTGACACAAGATCATAGGGGTGCGAATAGCGCGTCTATGTCAATCAGCCTCGATAGTCAGTTCCGTGATTTCAGCATTCCAAAGATAAAAGCAAAGGGGGAGAGGCTTTAAATCAACAAATTTCTTCAATTGACTCGTTTATGAATGAAAACCCTTGCAAAGTGGGTGGCAACGACGGCGTCGTGAAAGGGGTAAATTTGGAAACGGAGGTAAGGGAAGGAGTAGGAGAAAGTGCGATTGAGGATGGCGCCATGGCAATTTTTTGAGGAAGATATGATTGTTCAAAGTTTCTTTTAATTTAATTATATTAGCTGATTTGTAAAATATGAGTAGGATAGATGATTTGAGAGCCAACTCAACACGTCATCAGTTAACAGCCACATCATCAAGTTAACTGACCGTTAACATCCATATCATCAAGTTAAGTGACGGTTAAATAATAGCTCAATGACCAAAATGTAGACGGAAGTGTAAAATTGAGGGACTGAGTTGTAGTTTCCCACAATTCAGGGACCAAATCGTTGACTCAATAACATTTAAGGGACCAAAAAGTAGGTTTTCTCNAAAGGGGGAGAGGCTTTAAATCAACAAATTTCTTCGATTGACTCGTTTATGAATGAAAACCCTTGCAAAGTGGGTGGCAACGACGGCGTCGTGAAAGGGGTAAATTTGGAATCGGAGGTAAGGGAAGGAGTAGGAGAAAGTGCGGTTGAGGATGGCGCTATGGCAATTTTTTGAGGAAGATATGATTGTTCAAAGTTTCTTTTAATTTAATTATATTAGCTGGTTTGTAAAATATGAGTAGGATAGATGATTTGAGAGCCAATTCAACACGTCATCAGTTTACAGCCACATCATCAAGTTAACTGACCGTTAACATCCATATCATCAAGTTAAGTGACAGTTAAATAATAGCTCAATGACCAAAATGTAGACGGAAGTGTAAAATTGAGGGACTGAGTTGTAGTTTCCCACAATTCAGGGACCAAATCGTTGACTCAATAACATTTAAGGGACCAAAAAGTAGGTTTTCTCTAATAATAATAATAATAATAATTACATATAGACTGACCCAGTTATGTATTATTCCAATTAATTTTGACTTGCATATTTCTATGAAGCATGGACACTTCATTTTGATATTGTGTCAAACACGTGTCTGTGTGACGTCCACACGCCACATATTCATAAGTTTTAGAATATAAAACTAATTTTTTGTGAATTTATTATGACAAATAATAGAAAATAATATTACATATGACATATATTATGAATAAATATTGTAATTTTTAAAATTTTCATCAAAATTTATGAATTTTTAATTATTTATATATATAAATATATGTCGTGTCGTATAATTTTAAGAATCTGACGTGTTGTGTGTCCGTGTCTCGTGCCAAGGATTAATCCTCCACAAATCTATGCTCCATTTAAGAGTCTGTTGTTGACCGATTGGTTGTTGCATACACAAGGTGGGATTCGAACTCCTGACACTTGCTTAAGCGACCTAGTGAGCTCGATCACTAGACCAACCAAGCTTGATTATCATTGCTATTTTACCCCATTTATTACTTGAAGACTGATAATATGTTAAATGTAATATATTACTTTGTCAAATAATAATAAATAACTTCTTTTTTTCTTGCAAAAACAGGGTATAATTAATACAAGACAATAATTCATGAACTAATTAATCAAAGACATGAAAATACTGTACAAATTATGTAGTATAAAGTGGGGAAAAGAAAAAACTTTCTTTTTTTCTTTTATTGCATAAATCAAACAAAAATTGTTGATATTGCAAATCTTCATTCTTCACCTTCAAATCATCTTTTCTTTTGGTCCCATTGTAAACAAGAGAACTGAAGGCCCATCTAACTAAAGTATTTTCTCTTCTCTTGAAAAGCAAGTACATTATATATGATGTACATTAATAACCAAGGTTATTAAAACCGGACCGGACTGGTCGGTCCGACCGCGAATCGGTCCCCAATCCGGACCGAGTTGGAGAAGAAACCGCCTATGCAGCGAATTGGCGAAGAACCGGGCGAACCGGCCTTGAACCGCCAAAACTAGACTGAACCGGAGGTTTGGAGGGTTCAGCCGGTTCAGCCAATTCCTTGAATTTTTCCTCCTATTTTGCTCAAAACGGCCCTGTTTTGGAGCTGATTAAAAAAAAAAGAGGGTTTAATACTTCAATCACCTTCATTCTCCTAATCTCCATACTCCATAGCCATGAGCCATCGTTCTTCCTCTCATCTTCGTCAATGTCCAGCCCATCGCCGCCGTGTGTTCTTCTTTCCTCGTCTCGGTGCTCTGCTCTCGTCGTTGGTGCTCTGTTCTTCACTTCTTCTTTCCTCCTCATCGCAAGAACCTCTCAATCTCTAATTCAAATTGATGTTTCACAATAAGAATAAGATACTGGTGGGTGATGGGTGTTAAGGCACGAAATAGTTTTTGTTTGAATATTGGAGATGGCAATCTGAATGTGTTTGAATATTGGAGAAAAAATAGCATAGGCGGCTGTGATAAAAGTGCCAAGATGATTTGGGATGTCTAGGGTTTAGGTTTTGGTTGTCTCATGCGTTTTGCCTTTGTTTTGTTTTTGGTGTTTTTGGGTTTCTTTTTGTTTATGTGGGCTTAGCCCATGATGCTTACTAAAAAATAAAAGTGCCAATTGCCAAGTGTTAATTTGTAGTGTAAATGTGTGATTTACTAATTTGTAATGCAATTAATTTTTTAACTAATTAGATCTTCAACTAATTTGTANACAACATTTTGCAATAAAACTTAAAAGTCATTCAGATTTAATTTAATATGAATTTCAGAGACATTTCTATTAGGGATGCACACAAGTTGGGCCGGGTTTTGACCACACTTGGGCCGGGCCACTGGGTCCAGCCCGGCTCGGCCAATTTTATTTTTTAAATTTTTTATATTTATTTATTTAAGCCATTTATTTATTTAATATTACATATTTTTTAGCTTATATATATTAATCAAAGAATTAACTATGGATCACAATGTTTTATATATATTAAAAACAGGGTATAATTAATAAACTACTTTAATTTACAATTAATAAAAATTAGAATACATATATATTTTCTACAATAAAAAAAAATATTCTGTAAGAAAATATATATATAATGAAAAAAAAAAATAATGACTATATCCGGACCAGATTTTATTCACCCCTAATTTCCATGAATGTCTAAACGAATTAAACTCCATCTAAAAAAACAAAACAACATAATAGACGATTAAATTAAACCTTCAAGTAGAAATTCAACAAAAAAGCTTCAATTTCACTTCACTTTAAACCTGGGAGAATTTGACAAGAAAATAACAGTATTTCCATAAGCCAGGGAAAATACAAAATGCTTCTCTAAATAGACTGAATATGAAATGAGTTAGTATTTCTAAATGCTAAGAAGGCATAGGTGTCTTGGAAAGAATTGTTCATAAAAACAATGGACTATCCAAAAAACTACATGAAGTACCAGAACGTAAGAAAACTGTTGTGATACAAAGAAAGATAACCAATGTAGGGTTTTTTAACCAGTCCAAAATAATGCACAAGTAACCAGTCCTTAGACAGCCAATGTAGAAATTCTTCTGGTTCTACCATCTTTTTCTTTTTCAAGTGGGAAAAGGAAAAGAACCAGGCAAAGATCTGCACTGAGAAACTATATAATGCAAAAGTTTGAGTCAAGTCCATAAAATGTCAGTAAATACAGCAGTATCACAGCCACAATGCTATCAACCAATATGTCGGGCAAACTTTATTGACTACATGATAAATTAGTTCATACCTTATCAGTAAAATGCTTTTTTTTTTAATTATTATATGTCAATCTCTTTGTTCAGTTTGTTAAAAATATATATATTGTGAATCTATTTTTTCTATGTAAGAATTCATGAAGACTCTGAAAATTTATCCAAATTATAGTTTTAAAGTGCGTGGTGGTTTGCTCTTTTACTGGTCAAATAACAGCACTCTCCACATCAGGTAACAACCCCTACTCAACGACTACCACAAATATCCAAGTCTACATCTTGGCCAATAAAATATACTAGGGGCTTGGTGTGTATATAAAGTTTAAATTGATTTAAAGTTAAAAATTATATTAAATTTGTATATTGATAAAAAAGTAAATCTAGGGCTAATTTGAGAAATTATAAAAATATGTAAGACTCATTTAAAATAAATAAAATATTTAGAACCAATTTGAAATTACCTCATATGAAGAGAGTGAGTGGGGAGAGAGACGGGTGTCATTTTTAAATTTTAATTGTTTTTTTCATTTTTTAATTTATTTATTTTTTTAAAGAAGTGGGGAGAGTGAGTGGAAAGAGAAGGTGGTAGCATTTTTTAATTATATTATTTAATTTATTAATTTTGACCAATTATTAATCCCTTAGACATATAATATAGTAGAGATATAGATATCTATATCTAACTGCAACTATATTAGTCACAGTAGGCATAGTATTTCGCTTTTCAATTCAGTTCATCGGTTTCTACTTTCTAATGCTATGTATAATAATGGCACGAATCTATCCCTTACGTACTATTCTGTTTCCATCAATAAAAAAAATGTTAAAAAGATAACTTGATACTAAAAAGTAAAAACTGAAAAAAATTGATTTTTATGAAAAATACAATTGATGTGCTAAGTGCTGGTTCAAACCTCCAAACTTAGAGTTCAAAAACGCCTTCTTACCACTAAGCCACAGGATAGGAAATTGGCATGTCACAGACTACTTTGCCATCTGTTCGGTTCCACATTACACTAATCTAGAGTCTAGACCATTTTGAAATGAGGGCATTCCTTTTTGTCCAACAATTTCAGTTTTAAATGTGTATGTCATGGCTTGAGATATTGGTATGTCCCCATTGGATAGAAATAAAAACATAAGGGGATATTTAATTTGTGAGACCCTCTTATCTGCTAGTCTTTAAGAATGGGTTCTTCTCATAGTTCAAGTATCTCTAATCGGCATCAAAGCATTACTCCATAGACTCCGTTGCAATTGTGTGGCATAGGTGATGACGCCGGTATTGCAGTGTTCACTCGAGGCTAGAAAACTAGCGCAAAGCCAAGACAATCAGAAACCAAACTAGGGAACTATCAAACGCGAGATAATGTATGCTTGCAAGGAAAATAGTTGATATCATTGACATAAAAACTTGGTACCATGCTCCCGAATCATATTAATGTTGAGTAAGTGAAGTCCCTAGAAGTTGCCAATTTTAAGTATATTATCTTGACATGACCAAAAATTACCAATATCTATGTGACGAAGCTCCCTTGCAAGCAGCTCCAACTAAGGTTTTGGTGGATGTTCTGCAACAATGTCACAGTAAGTTGAAAGTAGTAGTTATTTCCAGCCACTCACTTCAAAGAAGTTCGTTTGTAAGCATCATCACATGTTCACTAACTCAATGAAGATGTATTTTAACTATTATGCGATAAGTTTAATAAAAAACTTAAAAAAAAACTGTAAAAAAATTACAGAAGATCCAATCCCTCAATCAAAACTGATGGTACATTTCTAATTCCAAATTGTTCGGCAAAATAATTCAAACAACTAGAGTGTTTATCAAATGCAAGCTAATAGAAATTATTGACTGATGCACACTGTAATAATGGCTTTTCCTTTCGTTTTAACTTCTTCAATTACAATAAATGATAAAATTTACAACTTTGAAGTTAAAAGGAAAAATAAACAATTGAAGAAACAGAAGATTAAACCAGAAAAATAAGAGACAAAGGAAAATTCTCTGTACTCAATAAAGGAATGGAAGATTCCAATCATTTCACATTACAAATCATATTACAGATACCCATTTTGTTTTCTATTTGCCCCTTCTAATGGATCTATGTTAACTTGAAACTAATCCTAACTAGCCATTCTTACTTCTAACTTTCATTTTCCCAAATTCATATCGTAAGGTAAAAAGGTAGAGTTACATTCTGATAAGCAACTAGTAACCACAATTCTATATTTAAATGTAAGGGTTTCATCTTACCAGAATGAGGCTTGACACTCTAAAATTTTGATGCCATGGGACTCCGACCACTCTGTTCACTAAAGATAGCTACTGTTACATCTACTGCCTCTCATCAAGGATACATGGGTGTTCCAACCAAAAGCTAGATCCAATGATATCACAGTTTTCTACAATGACTTTTCTGCAATCCTCACACGACAGTCCATTCTCTTGACACATGAGAAACTTGTCTCCTATGTCCCAGAATACTGAGGATCCTTGTCTGAACATAATGGGTAAATTATTATAGTCAATTCGCAATTCCTCAATTTTCTTCTGTAACTGAGCTCCCTTTAAACTAGTCTGCGCCTCCTTCTTGCTTTTCCCAGAAGCAACAAGCTTCCAGAAACAAGAGTTGTACTGATTGTTGATGTGACAATCTACCTGCCTCCATGATAAATAGTCACAGAGAATCTCTCTTGATGGATAAGATACTGCTCTTCCATCAAAAGAAGGAGGGTAGCTCAGTTCTTTCTCCTTGAAGAAGTCTTTCCACCTCATTACATACATGGCTGTGAAGAATGAAACAATAGCAGAAACAATTTTAGTTGCTCTCCTTTGATAAAGATTGGTACCTTTTCTAAGAATGAAGCTATATTCATCACTAACCCCATAAGCAAACACTGCATCCTTCTGAAACTCTTCTAACACAGACATTGCACACAAGTTCATTAAGTCAAGAGCTCTCTTATCATTTGGCTTCACAAACTCATGTGCTTCAGAAAACCTGTGGAAATGACACCCATCGATTCTGACAACAATCCACGTGAATGGCATCAACTTTGCATCGAATTCGAAGGACCTAACATACTCTGGCTTTACATTATCCATCTCCTCCACAAACCCACCAAGCTCCTTTAAAAGCATACTTTGCTCATTCCAAAATCTTTTACTAGCTATCTTCTTTGAATGCACCGTAATTATCTTTCTCCTAAGCCTCTTAATGGGATCACCATTCTCCTTGTACTTGACAATATCTTCAACTACAGTTTTGGCAACAAAAGTGCCTTGACGAAATATTGCATCAAGGGTATTATAGTTGACGTTAAACTCGTCAAATAAAAGATCATTTTTGTCTCGTTTCTCAGCACCCTTCAGAAAATCTTGTGCTTCCCTTTCAGTCATTCCTCGTCTGACAAGACGCCAATAGCATTGATCATATTGATTGCTAACATGACAGATATTTTGCCTCCACAAAAGATAAGCTTGAAGGACTTCAATGGATGCACAACTTATAACCCTTCCATGAAAGGAAGGAGGGTACTTTAAGTCTCCTTGTGGGAAGAACTCACTCCATTTTCTTACATACACAGATGCAAAGAAAGATGTGATTATGGATAACACCTTGCTAGCTCGCCTTTCGTAGAACTTGGACGTCTTCTTGAAGACAAAGCTATACTCATCACTGAAACCATACGCGGTAATTATGTCTGGATACTCTTGAAGCACAGAAACGGCACAGGAGTTCATCAATTTGAGAGCTTTTTCATCGTGGGGTTTCTCAAAATCATGAATTTCAGAAAACCTTCTAAAGTTACGACCGTTGATCCAAACAACTATTAAATTAGGAAACATCACTTCATCCTCCACTTCAAATGACTTCACGTACTCGTATTTGCTGTTTGCCATCATACAGAAGCAAAACTGTTTGCTTTCTTCACTCAGGACAATGATCAAACACCTGAAAGTCAATGTAGTTGAAAGGGGTGATAACCCATATTCTCAAATAGTTAGCTCTAAAACATGGATAGCTGAAAGTATCTTAAATATCATGCAAAAACCATCCGATAGAGACAAGCAGAGTAGAAAAGCGATAGTCATAGCATTAAGGATACACATAACAAAAGCCACAGGCGAATGTCAGTATAGCTATATTTCGAAATGTCCGAAGATTAGAAACATAGGAAGAAAAAGGACTTAAATCATACAACACAGGAGAGATACCTTGTGGCCTCATAGTTTGTGAGAATCAGTTTCTTTATAAACAAAGGATAGCAATTAGCAACACTATCGAAGTATCAAGGATCAATTGCTCAAGTTTAGACGCCCGTCAATTTTCACATGAAGATATTGGCTTTCTGTTCGTCGACCTTTGGACCCAACGGCGGTGGTTCCTCTAGTCGTTGGCGAAGGAGAGTGATGGAGTTGCGAAGCAGAGAGAGCCAGAGGGGTTCAGGACTTCAGGTAACTGCGAGAGGGAGAAAGTGAGGGTAAAATTAAGAAAAAAATAGGTGGAATGTTCAAATTGGTCCTATATTTATGCCTCAAAGTTCATTTTGGTTGTGTATCTTAGATGTTTCTATAATAATTCATTCCAAACTATTGAATATGATCACATCTTTTTCGTTTTAAATTTGAATGCGACGAGTCTGGTTTCTTTTGACGAATATTTATCTATCCAGTTATGGACGTTAACAAACACGATCAAATCAAGTTTGAAAAGTAGGTTGCTAGTTCTACGATTAAACAAGTGAAGTTAGTCATATATCTCTCATTTCGATTTGACAAGTTTGAAGCTAAGTTACTTTTGTGAGTTATTTTTTTTTAATTGAAATCGTTAACAAATGAAATCAAATAAATTGTGTAACTTTAAAAATTATTTATTATTATCTTTATTATATTTTTCATTTCTAATAACATAAATTTGTTTTAAGAAGGATTAAAAGGACCCAAACAAATATTGGAGAGGAGATACATGAAGGATAGATCTCCTGAAGTGGTTGAAATACCAAAGAAGAACAAGGAAAAAATGCTTCTATTTTTCAATCCTACAATTAATAGTAACCTGCCAACCGGCAAAAGAAAAAAATCTTACAATTTGATTCCCAAAATCAGGCATTTGCTTGGCCTAACTGCAAAAGCATATTCTGGACTATGAACCTTCAATACTAATGCAAATGCAATGTTGAATATTTATCATGGTTGTTACTAAATGCAATGTTGATTTGGATAGAAAGTTTTCATTCATTCATGCTTAGCAAGTGTAGATTATCATTTTTCCCTCTTTTCTTTCTCTTTCCATATATTTTCTTGTTTTGCAACACTAGTATCAAATTTTATTACTAGGGACTACTACAAAATTTATTTACAGTTAGGACTCCTTACTTCTCATATTGATGTTTTTTTTGTTAGGCAAAACATCTTTTCGTATCCCTAACGTTTGCGGTGACTTTTAGTTATGCCCCTAACGTTTCATTTGTGTCAGTTGTGCCTCCAATGTGAAACGTTAGTTTCAATTATGCCCTCAATTTCAATCTTTCACAAAAAAGAACACTTCCGCACGATTTGAGCTCGGTTTTGATCCAATTTCATGAGTTAATTTTTGGACATCACAAACTTGATTCCTTGGATCAATTTCAAAGATTAAGCTCAAAATAGCCTCAAATCCGAAGAAAATCGGACCCGATGAACCCTAAAAAAAACCAAAACGAAATGCAGCAAAACGAAACATTTTTCTCAAAATTTCCATGTGCAAAGTGATCCTTAGGAGTCAAAAATGAGTACCCATAAACTCACTTATCAAAACAAACTGAAACGAACACGGATCTAAGCTTAAAATTTTCGAAAAACGGTACACTAACGAGGGTGGGAGCATAATTGAAACTAACATTTCACATTGGGGGCACAACTGACACAAATGAAACGTTAAGGGCATAACTAAAAATCACCGCAAACGTTAGGGGCACGAAACGGGTGTTTGGCCTTTTTGTTATTATTAGGGACGGCTACAAAATTTATTTTTCACGTTTTGCAACACGTATCAAATTTAGCTGTATTGTACAATTATGTGAGAATCAAATACAATACCATAGGTTCTTTTCATATCTGTATTGATGATTGCCTACCATTATGTAGGGAAAAGCATAAAGATGATTATTTCCAACTTAATGTGTTGTTCATAAAGTTCATTGTACTGTTTCATTCACTTCACTTAAAATCAATAAGAACTTGACTATTCAGGAGATTGAGTCCTCCATTGAATGAATGCTATTGCAGAAAATAACGGCATGAAATAAAGCCCAAAAACAGTTTGTACCTCTGGGATCAATTAAACAAAAGACTTTTGAATACTATGGTGTCATGCATCATATTATAAGAACACAAAGGGGCAAGCTTTCCTTGGGAAGTTAGGTAAGAATATTACAATTTAGGGAAGGGCTAAACTTATATATGTTTCTATATATCTTTGCAATAAAATTTCTTTGGGTATAACAAATTATAATATAGTGAAAGTATTTAAAGACATTTTTTTTGCATAACAAATTATTTGTTATAAAAGAGAAAGGGTATAAAAAAAACCATGTTGAAAGAACCTCAGAACAAAAATATAAAGCACATTATCTAAATTTGTCCGAATACGTGAACAAAGTAGGTAAAACAACTTCACTGATGCTAACATAATAGAATAATTAAACTCCTGGCATACTGTTGTAGAGATAACGAAACTAGATAACAATAACTCCTGCCACTTGTAATACACTATCAGTCCCCTCCATATCCGGATAATTAGATCTTTGAATTCAAATCACTTGGCAATAGTAATACTCAAACACATCAACCATATTGAGAGTAGTAGATATGGCTAAACCAAATAAGCAGTAGAAACTAGAAATTTATAATATAACCATTGAGAAGTTGCACAAGAAAGTCCATTTCTGATCCTAAAATCATAAAGTATATCACAAAGCAACATAAATAAACCAAAAAGCCTTCAAAAGTTCATCATCATAAACGTTACTTACAACCAGTAATTTATTTAAGATATGTATTCACTCTAGATAAAGATGGTAGAAAATAGTAGTCTTCATCACCAGCCAGTGATCCATGTTGAGGAGACTTCAAGTCCATAGACTGCTTATTCAAGGAGATCACACGCGGGAGAGAACCTCCGGTGTTGAAATGTAGGAAATGGCAAACCTGGATGTCTTAAAGTTACTGGAAATACATCATAATTTCCACCAAATCGTTTACCAAATGGTCTGGGATCTCGTATAAATCGGAGATATGGTTTCCTTCTGGGCGCTGAATTCAACTTTGAAAGATTCCTTCTATTTACCAAGTTCTGAGCAAACAAACCCTTATAAGAAGAACACCTGGATGGTACAGCTTTCCCTTGTCCAAAAACATCCTCAAACTTCTTCTTCCACAAGTCATTATCTGAGGACAAATATCTCATTTCAGTACACACACATGCTACTTTGGCGATATCTTCACCGGGAAGATACTCTAAAATCTTGAGCTTAAGCTCTGTAGGAAGCCGCATGAAACATGGTGGAGGACTCAATCCAGCCTGTTCACAAAGATCAATTAAGAGGGGCAATTGAAGCCCATCTTTCACCGTCTTCCACAACTGAAAAACCTCATTCTCAGGGTGACCATCCCCTGTACTAGTGCTATTATCATTTGAATCAGAATTTGCCAGCATTAACTTGAAAGCAGGAGCAAATTTATGCTTGTCTAGACATATTCTATGACTTCCAGATCCCCCAACAGACAAGGACCCATAAACAATGACATTATGTCCCAAACTCCGAAATTTCAAAACCACAGTTTTTGTAGCATCAGGACCATCAGCTAGAATTTCAGGCAGAGTATATGTAAATGACAATGGGGAATCCTTCAACGGCAACTGGTCCAGAAGATGGGTGGGTTCAACCGCCATACCTGAAATCTTATCTAACAGAACGAAGCCAGATTCGACAATCACCGCATGAACCGCAGAGACCAAGAGCTTGTGATCATTAGGATTATCTCCCAGCACCTCCCTGAGCACCCTCTTCATGAAAGGCTCAGAAATTTTCTCTGCCATCACATCAAGAGAATCTTCAGAGAATTCCATGCTTTCCGAAATCACGAGCTGTTCTGCATCAGGAACATCGTCTGAAATATCAGTCTCTTCCACCTCCATCGGTCCTTGTGTTGAAGGGTGATGATCCTGTGTTTCCTGTGTAACATGATTGGAGGGCTCGACCTGTGAGGGTCCAGGCTTGTGGACTAGGGTTTCGGGGGAGAAGGAATTAGGGTTAAGACTGTAGAAAATGAGGTCGCCGCTGGTGATGCCTATGGAGCGCAACGATTCGTCGTCGTCGGAAGCGTGGATTTCGTCCTTCCTATTGAGCGAAAGGTGCAGAAAAGAAGAAGAAGAAGACGACATGGCGCGAGAAAGGGTGTCTTTGAGTTGCTGCAAAGAACATGAATCGGGAACTTCGAGTTTTAGGGTTTCTTTGGATTCGTGGGATCTGAGTCTCAGCTTCATGCTTTAAGCGAAGGAATGATTCTGATATCGGATTTCTTGAGTATCCCTTCTTGTTCTTTGTTTCTTTGTTTCAGTTTTCAGATTCAGAAATCAGAGATAATCATATGCCTTTCTCTGCCTCAAGTTCTCTACTAAAGTCGGTTTCTCGGCTTCTTGAAAGATAAGTCACCAAAACAAATAGAGCAAACCCCCTTTTTGGTCCCTCAATTGTTACTGAGTCGAGGAATCGGTCCCTCAATTGTGGAAAACTACAACTCAGTCCCTCAATTGTACAATCCCGTTTACGTTTTGGTCCCTCACGTCTGGTCCGTTAGTGATAGAGGTGTTAAGTGATGACGTGTCACCGTTATCTGCTTAGGTGGCCGTTAAATGCTTAGTTGAGGGACCAAATCCTCGACTTAGTAACAATTGAGGGACCAAAAAGGGGGTTTGCTCAAATTAATATCCAACTCATTTCCACTTGACACCTCATTCAAACTACTCTCTTGCAATTTGGTCCCAAAACCCCTAAATCCCCTAAAACTTTTTTTAATCCTCTTCTTCATCTTTTTCATCTTCTTCATTCATTTTAGTCCCAAATCCTAAAAATAAAATTGTAAAGTATCCCAAAACCTTTCCAAACATTCCAATTTAGTCCTTAAATGTATTAAAAACCCTAAAACCCTAAACCCTAAAAAAAATCTACTTTGAGTTCATTCATTTTATCCCATTATTCTCAATTTATTAAATCATAATTAAAAAAAAACATTTTAGTCCCTGAACCCTAATTTCTTCATCTTCATCTTCATCCTCATTGCTCTCTCATCTTTCATTCCTCATCGCCGATCCTACTGCTTCAACCAAATCCTCAAACATCAAAATGACTCGATTCTTCAAATCCATGAACATTCTCTCGCTCAATTCTTCAATTTCTGGGTTTGATTTCAAGTTCACAACCATTTTGGGCGTCGCGAGATACATTCATTCATTTCTTAGGGTTCGAATTCGAATTGGGGGAGAAAGTTTGGGGTTTCTTTCGATTTTGAAGAAATTCCGAGAGAATGCCTGGACTGATGATGAAAACTCGTCGTCGCCGTCGTCGTTTACCCATTTCGGCCGTTCGCTTTTGAGTCTCTGTCGCGACCATTAGGTTCACTCCATGGAAAGCTCAACGACGCCACATGTTCACTCTGTCGCGACTTGCTTTCTCTCTCATGAGTCTCTAAGCTTCTCGATTCCTTCCTTCGCTGCCACGAGAGCTTTTCGGCTGATGAATGATGATGATGATGATGATATGAACTGATGATGAACTGATTTTTTTTTAATTTTTGGATGATGAACTGATGAATGATGATGATGATGATATGAACTGATGATGAACTAATTTTTTTTAATCAAGAATTGATGAATTGATGAAACTTGTGTAATCTTTGGTGATTTCTGGTTGTGTAGTTTTAGGGTTTTGTGGTTTGGGGTTTGGAGTGGATGAGAAGATGAAGATGATGAAAGATGATGAAAGATGAAGAGGAAAGTAGGATTTAGGGACCAAATTGCAAGAGAGTAGTTTTTTTAGGGGTTTAGGATTTAGGGTTTAGGGGTTCAGGGTTTTAGATTTTAGGGTTTAGGGTTTTAGAGTTTAGGGTTTTAGGATTTTAGGGTTTTTAATACTTTTAAGGACTAAATTAGAATGTTTGGAAGAGTTTTGGGACACTTTATAATTTTAGGAATTTAGGGTTTTAGGGTTTAGGGTTTTAGGGTTTAGAGTTTAGGATTTTAGGGTTTAGGGTTTAGAGTTTGGGGCTTAAGTTTTAGGGTTTTTAATACTAAATTGGAATGTTTGGAAGGGTTTTGGGATAATTTACAATTTTATTTTTAGCATTTGGGACTAAAATGAATGAAGAAGATGAAAAAGATGAATAAGAGGATTAAAAAAAAGTTTTAGGGGATTTAGGGGTTTTGGGACCAAATTGCAAGAGAGTAGTTTTAATGAGGTGTCAAGTGGAAATGAGTTGGATATTAATTTGAGCAAACCCCCTTTTTGGTCCCTCAATTGTTACTGAGTCGAGGATTTGGTCCCTCAACTAAGCATTTAACGGCCACCTAAGCAGATAACGGTGACACGTCATCACTTAACACCTCTATCACTAACGGACCAGACGTGAGGGACCAAAACGTAAACGGGATTGTACAATTGAGGGACTGAGTTGTAGTTTCCCACAATTGAGGGACCGATTCCTCGACTCAGCAACAATTGAGGGACCAAAAAGGGGGTTTGCTCAAACAAATATTAATAAGAGATTGAAATTGAAAATACACGTCATTTTAATTTAATTGATTGACCATTATATTTTACAATATTAATCGAATCTGTATCGTATGATTCGTATCAACTTTTTTGTTTATGAATAAATCCTAATTATTATATGACATTAAAATTGTATAATTAGAAATAACTCAATAAAATATTTAATGTCTTTAAAGTATCTAATGGACACAATTTTATAAGAGAAAAGTTTTGGTAATATTTCTTATATGTTTATTATAAAATTCCCTAACAAACATTTGACATGTATCAAAAATCTAATGCATGACAAATTATTGCAGGGAGAGAAAATTAAACACACATCTTTTATATGATCAATCATAGACAAAAAAAAAATATAAATCAAGCTTTTGATTGTTTATAGCACATATATAAGAAACTTTACCTAAATTTTTTCTATTTTATAAATCACTAATAATAATATAATTTCAAATAACTTAAAAAATACATTTTGATTTATATGTTTATTTTTAATAGGTGATTAAAGTTATAAATTTTTTTAGGATAAATTATACTTTGGTACCCTGAGGTATGGATCGATTCTACTTTGGTACCATATTCTTTCAAAAGTGACATTTTGATATCTTGGTCTATTCGCCGCTAGCAATTTGGTATCAATTTTTTTTTCGTTATCTCTTAACAGAAAAAAAAAACACGTGCAAGTCATGTGCATGGTAAAAAATACGAAATCTATTATCCTAAACTCAAATTGTGCATGGTAAAAAATACGAAATCCATTATCCTAAACTCAAATTTCACGATTCAGCCTCCAAAAAACACGATTCAATATGTACTATTTTTTTTTTTTTGCATTAGATTCAATATATACTCGAAGGCATAGATTTCATACTTTTTTAAGCTCGAATCATGAAATCTGAGTTTATGAAAGTGAATTTCATGTTTTTTATCATGCACGTAACCTGCACGTATTTTTTTCCGTAAAAAAGTAACGGAAAAAGATTTTTGGATACCAAAGTGCTAACGACGAATAAAATAATGTACTAAAATGTCTCTTTTAAAAGAATAATATACCAAAATGACATCGATCCATACCTCAAAATACCAAAGTATAATTTAGCTTTTTTTTATTATTAATGTCGTATGTTATAAGATTTTATTTATAAGATGTGAGTGAATTTTTTTAAGAAAATAAATAAGATAGTTACAATCCAACTTTCAGATAATGAAAACATATATTTTACTCCCTACCAAAAAAAAAACATATTTTACAAGCGTAAAAAATATTTAATTCCTGTAAAAGATACTTGTGACATGTAAACACTAACAGTATATGGTAAACAAAAGCTTCAATCCAATTTTAAAACAAACAAGCATAAATGAAATACAAGATCCAAAATTAAATTTGGAAAAAACTTTTAACGTTTCTCGGTTCAGTACAAAGCTTTTCGATCAAAATTTTACTTTATGGATCCAGCAAGATTAAATATGAAAACATTCAGGAAGATTCATATACAGCATGCTAATACAGTACACATAAATCAATTCGAATTAAGAGCGGTGATTTGAACGACGATAAATAATTCATAATACATGCATTACAAAGCCACACACTAATTTCACAACAATTATCATATCAAGCACTATAAACAATATTGCACGTTGTTTTCGAACTTTTCCAGAACTAATAATTAACAGTGTATATATAAAAAAATAACCCATGAAAAAGTAAACTTACAATCATTGGCCCAAAAAAAACACTTACAATCTAATAAAACAAAGGATTAAGAAAGATAAAATATATGAATTCTTAAATATCAAATTGGAAAAAATAAAAAAATTATTGAAAAAGAATAATTTACTAATTTGAAAGAGTTAAAAAATATAATTGTCAAATTTGAGCAAAGAGTAGGTTCAATCCTCAATAGCTAGAAATGTAATCCAAATTAAGTTTATGAAATTTTGCAAAGCGAAGTCTTTATATAGACTAAATTTTAGTAAATATAGGAAAAAAATCTATAACTATATTATCAAATATTGATGTATCTTTGATTTAAAATAAATATTAAATAAATCAAATAAAATTTGACAGATTCATCAAATATCAAATACTTAATTGTAAAATAAATCATTTAAACTTGTCCGTATGTAGGGATGACAGGTATCCTAGGATATCCATTGAAAAAAAATAAATCTGATATATAAGTATAGATTCAAATAGTAAAATTTAACTATTCATTGAGTATTAGACAGTTATAAATATGAAGGTTTTTAAAATCGAATTGGCCATTGAGTCACTTGAAGTAAGAGTTTAAGGTTTAATGGTTTAATTGAGGTCGGACCGTTTTTAAATTAATTAATTAATTAATTAATAAATAACAAACTAACAAAATAATAAATTAATAATCATAATTTAAACAAAATTTATATATAATAAAATTTAAATTTAAAATGTCATAATTAAATTAATAAAAAGTCATTATAATATAAATATAATCAAATAAACACAATAAGAAAATAAACCAACTAGAAAACAAAACACAATCAGGCTAAACATTAAAAAAGAAATAAATCACCAATAAAGAAATAATTCACAATCAAGGAAATGATCCACAATTAAGTAAAAAAAAAAAGAAATAAACTACCAACAAGAAAATAAACTATAATCAAACAAAAAAAAAATAAACTACAACAAGGAAATAATCACAAAAAGGAAATAAAAATTTATCCTAATTAAAAAAAAAATTGCCATTTTGCTTTTCAACACATTTTGGAACAATGAGCACGAGCACGAGCACGACTGCAAAACATCAGCAGCCAAAGGAAACATAGCACACCGACGATGGTAGCAACAGAGTAGTGGCGAAGAAGAAAGACAATTAAAGACGAATTTCAGAGCACGAAGGAACAACAACGACAAATTTCATAACACGAAGGAACAACAACGACAGAGGAAGAGAGCAGAGTTGATCATAGAAGTGAGGAAGACAATGGACTAACTGAAGAATGAAAGCAACCCATTCATTTTTTCGGTTTTCATTAGCACTTGAAAAATAAATTTTGAATGCTAAAACCCCCTTGAACCCTCGATTTTCTTCGATTTCCGATTCTGAGCCGACCAATAGTAATTAAAAAAATTGGTTTTAATATATTTAATTTAATATAATAACAATATATTAATATATATTAAAACTATATAATAAATTATTGAAATTTAAATATATATATATATATATATTCTTTATCATGGTTGTTACTAAAATGCAATGTTGATTTGGAAAGAAAGTTTTCATTCATTCATGCTTAGCAAGTGGAGATTATATTAGATTATCATTTTTCCCTCTTTTCCATATATATTTCTTGTTTTGCAACACTAGTATCAAATTTTATTATTAGGGACTGCTACAAAATTTATTTACAGTTAGGACTCCTTGCTTCTCGTTATATTTAGCTGTGTTATACTATTATGAGAGAATCAAATACAATCCCATAGGTTCTTTCCATATCTGTATTGATGATTGCCTACCATGTAGTGGCTGATTAAAAACGCAAAAGTATTAAGATGATTATTACCAATTTAAGGTGTTGTTCATAAAGTTCATTGTACTGTTTCATCACTTCACTTAATATCAATAACAACTTGACTAGGCAGGAGACAGTCCTCCATTGAATGAATGTTATTTGATAAAATAACGGCATGAAATAAAGCCCAAAAACAGTTTGTACCTCTGGGATCAGTTAAACAAAAGGCTTTTGAATATTATGATATCATGCATCATATTAATCACAAATCAATCAAGACTAAGAACACAAAGGGGCAAGCTTTTTCCTTGGGAAGCTAGGTAAGAATATTAGTATATTACAATTTACGGAAGGGCTAAAAATGTATATGTTTCTACTTTCTATATATCTTTTTGGCAAATTATATATCTTTGCAAATTATATACCAGAGCTTTCCCTTGTCCAAATACCTCCCCAAACTTCTTGGGGTACCAGTAAATATCTGAGGACAAATATCTCATTTCGGAACACACAGATGCTACTTTGGCGATATCAACACAAGGAAGATACTCTAAAATCTTGAGCTTAATCTCTGTAGGAAGCCGCATAAAACATGGTGGAAGATTCAATCCAGCCTTTTCAGAAAGATCAATTAAGAGTGGCAATGCAAGCCCATCTTTCACCGTCTTCCACAATTGAAAAACCTCATTCTCAGGGTTTGAATTAGAATTTGCCAGCATTAACTCGAAAGCAGGACCCATAAATTTACATTTGTCTAGACATATTCTATGACTACCAAATCCCCCAACAGACAAGGACCCATAAACAATGACAATATGTCCCACACTCTGAAATTTCAACACCACAGTTTTTGTAGCATCAGGACCATCAGCTAGAATTTCAGGCAGAGTATATGTAAATGACAATGTGGAATCCTTCAACGGCCATTGGTCCAGAAGATGGGTTCGTTCAACCGCCATACCTGAAATCTTATCTAACAGGACGAAGCCAGATTCAAGAATCACGCATGAACCGCAGTCACCAAGATCTTGTGATCATTAGGATCATCCACCGCCTCCCTGAGCACACTCTTCATAAAAGAAGAAGGCTCGGAAATTTTCTCCCCAATCACATCAAGAGAATCTTGAGAGAATTCCATGTTTTCCGAAATCACGAGAAGTTCTAACTCAGGAACATCATTGGAAATCTCAGTCTCTCCTTCCACCTCCATTGGTCCTTGTGTCGAAGGCTGTGTTTCCTGTATAACAGGCTTGTGGACTAGGGTTTCGGGAGAGAAGGAATTAGGGTTAAGACTGTAGAAAATGAGGTCGCCACTGGCGATGCCTATGGAGCGCAACGATTCGTCGTCGTCGTCGGAAGCGTGGATTTCGTCCTTCCTATTGAGCGAAAGATGCAGAAAAGAAGACGAAATGGCACGAGAAATGGTGTCTTTGAGTTGCTGCAAAGAACATGAATCGAGAACTTGGAGTTTTAGGGTTTCTTTGGATTCGTGGGATCTGAGTCTCAGCATGATTTAAGCAAAGGAATGATTCTGATATCGGAGATGTGAAATACATATATACAATTACAGACGTTTTAACAGAGATGTGAAATACATATATACAATTTTACATAATAATACTAATGACCAAACAGATCAGTCAAAAATCCCCCCTGAAAAATGGACCACTGAGGAATGAACTGTTGAATGTGCCTCCACCATTAGGGAAAAGTGTGAGGAAACAAATAAGGCCAAGCACAATACCCCATGCATATCTGTTTTCCCCAAGAGGAGTAATCTCATCTTTTGCAGGTATTTCTTCTCCACCCCTTAGGAAGGTTGCAAATAAACCCCATGCCAAACACAGCACACTGCCGCTGAGGCCGCCGATACCGAGCAATAATGAAGTGGCAAAAGACAACAATGCGGCAGTGCTTCTGCCGAACATGGCTTGCGCAATGCGGCCTCCTTCTAGTCTTCCACAAGGTAGCAAGTTCAGAGATGTCACCACCATCCCTTTAATAGCATAAAAATATAGATCTTACATTAATTCTGGAAGGGGCACATTGTTTTAACTGCCATAATTTCTTCATTCAATATATAGAATGCAAGAAGAATGAGAAATGTAGAACCCAAAGAGAACACTTGGACACAAAACTAGATAAGCAGTTTTGCTAGGGTATGTTTGGATCAAGATGAAAGTAGGCAAACATAAGGAAAGGAAAATTTTGATTTAGACATTTCATTTTGCATATTGGATCATTAGTTTCAACAAATGGAAGACAGGCAAAAGCAAGTCACACGAAAATTACCTAATAGTCCAGCAAAAGCAAGTGGATCAACAGGAACTCCAACACCTTCCACGGCATAGGGCAGCACATTTCCAAGATCATCGGTGTAGGGCCCAATAACAAATTGGATGAAAGAAAGAAGAGGGTTGTTGTAGAAAAATTGAGGCCTTATATACCTGCTCATAAAAATAGATAGAATCATGTGAATTGATTGTTGTATTGCATAGCTTATATATAAGAAAGATGGGAGAAATCTCAAATTTGTTATACTTATACCCCCACATAAATTGGTTTAGCCTCATTAAATTTATCACATCACATGATTGTATAATACTTCAGAATTCAAACTCATCAAAATAGAAATGTTTGTGAATGCATAGAAGCTGTGGCTGCAGCACCAATTTTTAATAATCCATTCTATAAAATGATCCTTGATCCCTAATAGGAAACAAAAACGAAGTACTTAGATTTCAGATATAAATCTAGTTTCACTCTCACTTTTCACACAAAGAGAAAGCATTAGGAAATAGTAATGTTTTTAGAGAATGTACTGAATATACTACTCACATTGCATTGTCACCCCCATTAAAGCTTCCATCAGCTACAAAAGCAGCGACAGCAAGCACTAGTGAAGTCAAATAAGCACTAGCTGTGCGGGCTACCGGAATATCAAAAAGAGCTTTCTTGTTAGGAAGAAGGGATTCATAGTTGTTCATGACTCCTAAGCATCCAGTCCAATTAGATGGCACCAAGAAAGAAGGGCTGAGTTTAACACCATAGCGAGCTGCTGTTACCCTGGTGGCTATCTGCATGTCATTTAAGAAGAACAAGTGTATAATACATTGCAAAAACGAGCTTTCACACAATTAACTGAAATCTTATGGGACGCATGAATTAAAATTTTACAATACACATGAATTATAAGCATATATGTCGTATTTTCTTGAATAACTTTATTCAATGTGTCACTGAGCAGAAAACAGAAATAAATCTGCTTCAGGTTTTAGGTAAGTGGTCAAGTTATCAACAAATTTCCAATATAATTCAAATTAAATTCTAGAAGAAGAGCCTAGGATAATTCTATAGATCTGTTTGCTGCTTTCAACACAAAGTTTCATCAATAAAATTTCACAAACTACACAATCTTGAATACTTAACTTTTGTAATTCACAAATATGTGGGAATCAGAAGATAACAAAATTAGCACAGCACAAAAATGCACCAGTAAATACTCTCTTAAACACAGATGTCACGTTCTGCAAGCCAACATTAAATATACATGAAATATTTACTTGTGTAACTATTTGAGAATAGGAATCTTTAAAGTTTGTTAATCTGTTTCTCAGTAGTCAATTTAGTCTAGAAAGATTGAAATCAGGAAATGGTGTTGCCAGAATTACAGTGTCCACTTTTAATTCTCTAGTATTTGGAGATTTTGTTTTAAACCAATAAACAACCCAAAGATAGGAAATTGAGGAACTGCTATCCTAGATGTCTCCTTACAGATGACATTGTCAATCAACAAACAAATAATAAAACCTTCCAGACTTTCTGGCATACTTTCATGCATTTTCTAATTAAAGAAAGTGCATGTAGTTTTGGATTCCAAGAAAAACAAGTTATTTACTTATCAGAACAAGTATACTACTTGTGATTGAGGGCAGGGTAAGTCAGAATCAGAATATAGTATGGGATAAAGCAATAAACTGCAAAGTTCGATGGAGAATTTGAGAATTAACTTACCTCGGAAACTGCTAGAATAGATATGAACCCGCCAAAAAGAGGCACAACATTAGCCAAATAGTCATCAAACGTGGCATCAGGTTTAACGAAGAAGCCACTCATTAAAGCAATTGTTCCAAAGGTGGTAACAGATAATGCTACGGCACTGAAATAACCCAAAGGAGTGCTCAGCTTAGTTGTCTCAAACTGAAGGTCCATTTCTGATTTGGGTTGCACCACACAGGCCTGGATGTATATGAGTTTTTAGTAGAGGCATTGTAGCAAAACAATATCTCCAAAGGATGAAAAAAAACAAAAAAAAAATAAAGGATATATAGCAATCATATAACTGAACTTGATGTTTGACTGCAGAGTAGAAAATAACAAACCACTGAACACTACAAAATTTACTGTACAAAGTGGTTTTCATTGGATAGATAAGATGTGCATTGTAAAAATACAGCAAAATTTAATTTCGGTTTGTGGTAAAGTACCTGTTTAGTAATGTCATTTGATTTCTCTTCAATAAACCATACTACCACCTCCCGACCTGCAGCCTCAGAGAGCTTCTTCTCCAGCTTGGGAATTACTTCATCGATGGGTCTCCTCAAATTCCCAATGAAAATGCCTCCATCTCCAAACCTCCGTACATCAGTGGCAAAAAATGTATCAAACCCAAAGCAGCTCTTCAACTGCAATGCCAAATGAAATAGTGAAATACATCTCACTCAAAGCAGATATGATGATACCCCTATCGTTTAAAAGCAATAGGTTGATGATATCGCATTTTCT
Source organism: Chamaecrista fasciculata (assembly GCA_003254925.1). NCBI lineage: Eukaryota > Viridiplantae > Streptophyta > Magnoliopsida > Fabales > Fabaceae > Chamaecrista > Chamaecrista fasciculata. The sequence continues at coordinate 3,672 of QANZ01028707.1, read as the reverse complement.
CATCACTTTCTCAAATATCCAAAAGCTTTGCTAAATTTTAAAATGGACCCACGAAGTAAATAGTATCAGAAACTATGTTGGTCTACAAGAATTTCATTTAACTTCCACATTAGCCCTAAGCCGTTCAACTATGTGGTCATGATTAACCATGTGCTATTTTGGAATTACATGGACCGAACTAGAGATAGCAAAACACCATGTGATTCAACCTTCAACAAAGTAGGATCCATATGAACAATACTAATTAATTATAGTGAAGGAACTTGATTAACAACAATATAATAAATAACCATTACCTTGTTAAGATCAAGCGCCTTGAAAGCTTCCTCTGCTTTCTCTAACCTCTCCATTTCCCTGGTGACATTATCGCGTACGAAGCGATTGAAGAGACCCGAAATAGGGTTACCGCTGTTTTTTTCCCTATCAAGCTCCTTCAGCTTCCTATCAGCTCTCTTCTTCTCCAGCTTAATCGCCGCTTCAATGGACAGATTGCCCATGAACTTCTTGAATTCCTCGTCCGTCTTCCAATCCATTTCCTGCTGCTTCTCTTTCTCCTCAGAATCCTCCGATTGTTGTTCCTCCTCGGAATCACTTTCATCTTTCGCGTTCTCGGGAACCACAGTGGCCGTAGAAGAAGAAGAATCGGTGTCTTGGTCTTCTTTGAGGGAAGATCTGAAAGGCGTTGCGAGTGAGGTGGGTTTGGAGTAAAACGAGAAGGAAAGTTGTTGGGTCCGATTGGCGCCAGCGAATCTGCTGTTGAATCGGAGTTTGTGAGTGAAAGAGGAAAGGGAAGAGTGGGAAAGAGCAGAGAGAGTAGCCATTGGAAATGCGAAGTGAGAGAACAGAGAAGCATGATGGAGAATGAGAGCTAAGTAGGAAGAGTGAGGGAAAGTCGAGAAGGTTGGAGAAGGTTTACAGGTGGAGTGGAGGCTGAGGTTAGCGACAAAAGAGTGAAGACCCCACTCTACAAGAACGAGAATTTATGTGGTGCATCAGCTTCTTCCTTCTTCACTGTACGCAGCATAAAGTTTGTGTTTTTTAGCATCAAGATTGTGATACTGATGAACTTGGAATACATAGATAGATAGATAATCCCATTTTTTTTTTGTCAAATTTCTTTCCCTTTTCTTTTCTTTCATCTTATTATCCACACGACAAAGAGGTCCAGAACTTTCTCTCTTTAGCAAGGTTAAATGGTCATTTTGGTGATCAAATTAGGAAATTAGTTTTATTTTGGTCCTTAAACTATAAGATGATTTTCATTTTAGTCATCAAACTATTTTTTATTTTGTTTTAGACCTTAGATTTTCACGTTTATTTCGTTTTAATCTTCAAATTTTCACGTTTGTTTTGTTTTATGCTCACTTAATCATCATGACCATGGTAGATAAAATTTCACCAGCTTGGTAAACTAATTAGTTTGCTTCCATTAATGGTGGTAATTTTCAAGAAGGAAAATGTGACATTTACTAAAAAATGATAGTGCAAAATGTATTCTATAGGCTATAGCTAAATTTTTGCTTTGCTAACATATCCGAATATTATTATACAATAGAAAAAGTATTACTTTTTGGTTTCTCTCTTGCATCCTCTGTATTTCTTGGAAACTGACAGTTGCCCACAATTAATTTTTTTCACTTTTTTTTTGTATGACCACAAGATATTTTTACCTATTCATTTATTGGTATATGATTAATCTTTATTTGAATTGGGAGGTCTTATAATAAAAGTAAAATTCTCTCAACAAGAGTGTTTCTAACAAGATTCAAACTTGATACCTTATCTATAAAACTCCAACCAAGTTTTACCAAATTTCACCACTTTCTCACTTTGGTCTGTTTCCATCAATGACATACAATTTCTTTTCAGGAATGAACCTCCTCACACAGACCTTGGTAATTCTGATGATATGCTGAACTGCATGGATGTTCATGAATCCAACACTGAAATTTTAACTAGCCATGTTATTAAATTAAACTCAACCTTCACATACAAGTCAGAATGTATTCCTTGAACACAGTATATATATATACATGTTTATTCTGAAAATAAATCAATCATTTCAGTGAGAATATCATCCATGATAGCATCTCCTATCTCCATTTGTAACTCCCCTTTTACTTTCTCTGAATTATTAATCCACTCTTGTGATGTAATGAATGACTCTGAATGCAACATCTGGATGGTTCTTTTAGCTTGTCCATATTGTTTCTCCAACAACAAAAAACGCTCTTGTATGATACTTTCAATACCTTCAAGCTCTGAAACTTCTGTGATTGAGAATGTTTGACCTTCATTTTCATGGAATTCTCTGGCTTTTTCTACACAATCATACAGTAGTATCTGCTTCCTCTTATGCATTATCTTTTCCTTTATTCTCCAAAGAGGATTTGTCTTAACCGTCTCTGGTCTTTTCTTGACAATATCAGAGGTCATTAGTATCTTCCTTAGATAGGTTGACAACATGGGATATTCCTTAGATCTCTGGGACAATTAAATACAAAATGGAGTTACTTCTATACCATTAAAAAAATTATCAATGGAGATTGGTTGGATTAGTAAACATTTTGAACTTTGTTGAGATATTCTCTCTTTGACAACCTCAAAAACATAGGAAACTACCAGCCTGACTAAAACAGAAAACCATGCAAACTTTTTTACAAGGACAAAAAAAAAAAATTATCAACCAATGCTTGGTTAGAATGGTAGACATTATAACCTTGTCAAAAATACTCTAGCTCAAAAACTTTACTCTTAATCTTTGTTTAAATTATATGAATGAATAGGTGCATGATACTTAGTATAGCATTAAAAAAAGACTTTAATTAAAAACTGAAAATGAATATTTCTTGTCTGGTATTCTGCTTACCTCAAGTCTTCTCAATTTGGGAAGTGTAAATGTTTGAAACATATCCTTAACTGTTGAGCCCTGATGCTCATAAGACAAAAACATGTCTCCAACATCATTAATGTAATCAGAGAAATGAACATCTTCATCATCAGATGCTGCTGATGATCTCTTGGTCAAGGAAACCCCATAATTTCTGGTCTCTGAAGTCTCATCACTACCTGCGAGAACAACATTGAACTTGTCAAGCACTGATCTTAGGATCCCTTTAGCTTGAAACAACCTTTTTCTGAGGATCCACAGCTTCAGATTCTTGTTGGCCGAATGAAAATAATGGCTCTTGTTTAAGCTATTGAACATGTAACTTCGCTCTGAGATGTAGTCATGCAATGAAAATGGATCTTGTTTGTGTTGGAGATACTCTTTTAGCTGTTTCCCAGGTTCTTGCTTGGAAGCCTCCATGTGAAGTAGTAGTAATTAGTTAAGAGTACTGTGTGAGATTTGAAGATGAAAGTGTTAGTAAAACACATGTGTATATGTGTCTTATGGATGAATAGAAGAGTTGAAGAAACAGATTAAAGTACAAATTAAATTAAATTAAATTAAAGGGTTGGTGGAGTGGGGAATCGACATTATTTTCATGTACAGAATGTACTATGATGATTCACTCAGGAAACACAAAGCAACCTTGTAATTGATTACTGGCTCCAACATGTTTTTGTGTATGCAATATCTCTTTCAGATGTTATGTTATGTTATGTCAAGCTTTGTATCTTATCCCAAAATAAAAAATGCAAGATATATATATATATATATATAATTAA